>OX578145.1:23398117-23558442 GCA_951213105.1 Amaurobius ferox | reverse complement strand
TATATATATATATATATATATATATGTATATATATATATATATATATATATATGTATATATGTATATATATATATGTATGTATATATATATGTATATATGTATATATATATATGTATGTATATATATATGTATATATATATATATATATGTATATATGTATATATATATATATATATGTATATATGTATATATATATATATATATGTATATATGTATATGTATATATATATATGTATATATATATATATGTATATATGTATATATATATATATATATATATATATGTATATATATATATGTATATATATATGTATATATATATATATATATATATATATATATATATATATATGCATATATATATATATATATATATATGTATATATATATATATATATATATATAGATATATGCATATATATATATATATATATATATATAGATATATGCATATATATATATATATATATATATATATAGATATATGCATATATATATATAGATATATGCATATATATGTATATATATGTATATATATATATAGATATATGTATATATATGTGACTATTTTCCACTTGTCCTGAGTCCTATACTTTTTGCTATTTTTGAGGGTCTCCATGCATATTATGTGTCGTTCAAGTGTATTCATTCCGGTGCCCACTCGCATTGACGAAGTGAGGTGAAATGCTCAGTCACTAGTTTATCTTACACGTGGTGCTATGCTTTTGATATCGTGTTTCAGTTCGAGGAGGTATTGTTTTTCAGATTTGTATAAAAAAAAAAAAAAAAAAAAAATTGTAGTGATATGTTACCTTCTCTCTTTATCCTTAGTCTTGGCCTATATTTACTCATTTGTAACAGATATGCTAGAGATGGGTTTTTTTGTACATACAGTAGTTTATGCATTATTTTCGATTAAAATCCTTTAATTTTTATTATATATATATATATATATATATATATATATATATATATATATATATATATATATATATATATATATATATATATATATATATATTTAATCTCAAAAACGTTCACTTTTAGCCTAGGATTGCTTAAACCGTGCTTTTCAGTTGTAAATGAGAATTTTCAATGGTATTAATTTCAACGTAGAAGAGACAGGGTTGATAATTCGATTTCGAATTTTCAACTTCGACGCAATACTTCTCCAATACATTTCACATAATAAATTATGCTATATTATTACCTACTTCACACATTATATACATTATGTAATACATTATTTAAATTATGTAATACATTATATACATTATGTAATACATGATATACATTATGCAATACATGATATACATTATGTAATACATGATATACATTATGTAATACATGATATACATTATGTAATACATGATATACATTATGTAATACATGATATACATTATGTAATACATGATATACATTATGTAATACATTATATACATTATGTAATACATTATATACATTACGTAATACATTATACACATTATGCAATACATTACACTATATCTTTAAAAAATATATACATTATGTTATGTAGGGAATGTGAAAAGAATTTCCAATGCTCGAACATACCTTAAATACATGTTTTCCTTGATATAAGTAAGTAAAGTAAAAATATTAGAAGAGAATATGCAAAATCTAGCGAATGAATTTGAAATTGCATTGCCTTAAACTTCATTTCAACTTCAAATGGATTTTTGCCAAATAGCATACCTGAATTTATTATTAAAATATACAATATTTTATGCACTTCTTCTATCCAGGTCTATGAGTAACAAACATTAAAATGTAAATGTCAGATGAAAATTTCCATATGTGATTATTTCCTTTATGTCGAAAATATAAATTCTGTGACTGTTTAGTCGATATACACTAAAATAGAAATAAATGTGGTTCTTTCTATTCCTTTTTCCCAAATCAATTCGCTCGAGAATTTAATTACTCGAAATCACTGCTTCCGCTGATTTGAGGGCGCTGCTCTCAGAATCTGTCGAAATTTAATTACATGATTTTTGTAGGAGGAGATCTGCAAATTATTAGATTAAGAATTGTTGTTATTCTAAATTATTATCTCCATATATTTTGTTAAAATGTGACTACGATGCAATAACTAAATGTACACTCACTGTACTTAGTTGTTCGTTAAAATAGAAGTATTTATTTAAAATAAACATTGATTTAAACAAACAATAATTTAAACAAACAATAATTCAATACAAATATTAATTTAAATCTAACTATATCATGTGGAGACATCGAAAGCACAGTAGTTTATTCTTTTGTATAATATTCTGTTGTGCATGTATTTACCTATTTTCCCTACATAGTGGTAGGTGGTATATCTTAAGAACATATTGTATATTTGTATATAAACAGAAACAGTCGCAAGTCAGATAATAGTGCAAGTTGTTTATTAACTATAGTGTTTACATAATGAATAAATTACTTTGTATAATCCCGGGGGGAAAGCATGAAATGGTGTTAGAATGGGAGTGAGACCATGATGCTGTCATGTGAAGAATTTTAATTGCAAAGGTACTTAGACAAACGCACATAGATTAAAAAAGAGTCTGATGAGGGCAACACATGATTTTCCTAATATAATGCAATGCATTTACTATTTTTATATTAAAAAAATAGAATTTTCTTATAGTAGCTATTTATATTCTTTCCAAGAAATTGAATTTTCGTCAATAAGTCATCATTTTCAATGATTTAGCGTCATTTTTATCCATTTGGCGAGATTTCCGTTAATTTAGCAACATTTAAAAAAGTCGCCATGTTGGCGACATTCCGCCAAATTCGCGCCAAACTCTCGCCCAGCGTTATAAAATGAGAAATAAGTTATTCTTATAGCAGAAAAAAAATGGACGTTCAAATATAAAAGTATTACTCAAAATATATTTTCTCATGAATGAAATGAGCTAGATCCACGAGAATGATGTCACCCAATTTATCGCATGATATTACATATGAAAAGTGAAAATGTTTCTCAACAGTTAATATATATTTCTTTCAATTTATGGCGTTTTTTGATAAATTTATTTTTAGAATGTGCATTATCTCGAGAATGATTCATGCGTTCAAAAGTTTAGCGTTCAAAAGTTAGCGTTCAAAAGTTTATGTCAATCGTTTTTTAAGGTAAAATTGAATTAGAGATGTCTATTTGCGTAACTTTATTAAAGGTTTTGATTTTTGATTATTTTTTCAAAACTTCACTCGACAATTTAAGGGAGTTCGTAACATTCGATTACGTTTAAAAGCAATAGGCTTCCAGTGTACACGGATTGTGATTTTTGTACCAAATGTTGTTGGAATCTGTTCATTTGTTCATCAGTTATCGTCTCCACAGACTCACTGACACACACACACACCTTAACACACACACACACACACTCAGACATCATCTCAAAAACGTTTGATTCGTGATCAAGGATGCTTGAAACGTGCCCTCCAGTAGAAAAATCGAATTCGAATTTTCGACTGGAGAGCAAACTCGAATTCGAATTTTCATCCTCGTCACAATACTTTCCTTATACATTATGTATATAAGGAAAGTAATAATTTGATAAACTTAATAAGGCTGGTGCCCATTCTGGTCTATCGAACTGTTAATCTCTGGTCTGAAAAATGTAAGGTTTAGTCTCCTGTTGTTTGAAATAAATGGAATTATTTTTTGTAAATAAAAACGGTCATGTTTTTTAAAAAATAACATTTTTTAAGTTTTATTTAAGTTATATTTAAGTTTTAGTAAGTTCTTTATTTAAGTTTTCAATATACTTAAATAAATAATAAATGAAAGCAATTATTTAAGAGTACGTAATGACCAGGTAAATTTTATTTTACCTTGGAAGCAAGGGTAATTAGTAGTTAGTAGTTTCTAACTGATGAAGAAATCGGAGGATTATGGTATATACATAACGCAGCTTAATAAGTTAGCAATATAAATATATTTTTCTAAATATTTATTTAAGGAGCTGGTATCCAAAAATCACATCACCTCACCGCAGACAATACTATAAGTGTACAAATATTAACATTTCTATGTTAGAGGGAGTAATCTTGGAGACTATTGGGAGTATTTTTGAATTATCCTCATTTTCTCTGCCTCCAAAGGAGAAAACCGACTTTCCAGCTCCTTCAGTTTTTATCCTGTGGTTGACTTGTGAAACTTTCTGTCAGATGGATCACCAGAGGGTTGTTGAGGGTCTGGTAAGGCAAATATATGTTCAACAATTATTATATAGATAATTAAGCATAGCCATTCCTTCATTTTTGCTGTACCTAAAAAATGATTGCACCTCATACTTCAAGCTTCAATGGCGTTGTTTACTTCCCAGAGATTTTCTAAGAAATATTATAAAGTATAGCCAAAGACAACTCGTAAGGAAAAAGACAGATAATATCATCCGGATTGTAAACGATGATGATCCTTCTAAATTGCAGGGTATCTGCGTTATTTTCAAAATTTATGGCAGTTCTTCGTGGGTGTTATTAACCATCAGTCGTTATGATTGGTTCCGTGGGTGTAAAAAGAAATAATTTTGGAGAAAAAGAATTATTAGTCTTTCTGTTGATTACGTCTCGTTAGATATTTGGTGTATATGTGGAAAATGTTGCAACTTTCTTACTTTCACATAATTCTGTTTAATGAAAGTGTATATCATATACATAGAACTGAATTAGACTGAATGACTCTGGACTACTAAGCAGCCCAAACTGCTGAAGGTGGAAAGAAAAAAATTTGTATGCATATGGGATATGACCTGTTATAAATAAAAAATCTTGAAATTACTTTTCGAAAAATTAATAAATCTATAAGATTTTTTTCTTCTCTATAAAATAGCTAAGTAAGACTAACTGACAGACTACGGTATACTTTTATCTTTATGATGTACAAGCAGTGTACTCGTTCTTCGTACGAAATATGCAATATAAAATCATGTTTCCCAATGTTTGCACATGTGTTCACATGTGTTTCAATGTTTGCACATATAAAATCATGTTCAATGTTTGCACATGTTTCCCAATCATGTGCAAACTCGTATCTAAATCAGTGTTACTCAAAATTCCCTACAAAAATAGTTAATATATTTTCCCTAAAATGAATTTGTTTCACAGGCAGATCTGAGGAATAAAACATCCTGGTCCAGTTAGTAAATAAATTCACCCCAAAAAAAGAAATTGAATAAATGTATGCTAAAATGAAAGCACTAAAATTGTATTAGAAATATCCCCGTACTATTTATATTCTCGTAGATTCACAGCAATACCCGTGAATTAGAAGATGTACCCGTACGTCAATATATGAAGTTCAAAAATCTTTGCCAAAATAAAACAGATGACGTAAGAATTTGAAAATATCAATAATCCCCATAATTTTTAATACCCAAAGGTCATAATTGATATAATCCAGTCGAAAATGTAATTCCGATAAAATTTATTTTATGGATATTTCATTGTTATTGAAGTCGAAAAAGTTGTCTGCCATAAATAAAAGTTATCTGCCGTAAAGCACATTGGATTCAATTCCGTTGCTAAGCGACATAATATAATTTTTTTCAAATAAATTTGCGGAAAAAAATACTATGTGTATAATGTTATCTCTATAGAAAGTTAAATTGAGCCTTTTTCTTTAACCTTTTGCTTATGTGTGGGACAGCGTCCATTCAAGATTAATAAAACCTATCGTTCCCTCGTCCCACTTATCGGTGGAAAATCCCACCTTTCCCTCTCTAATAAACTGCTGATTTACAAACAAGTCATTGCACCGCCATTTTTGTATGCCAGCCCCATCTGGGGTGCCGCTGCCAAATGTCATATTCAGAAATTGCAAGTTTTCCAATCTAAAATCCTTCGTGGCATCGTTAAAGCTCCTAGGTACGTTTAAAATGAAGTAATTCATCTCGACCCCAAAGTCTCTGGCGTTGCAGAGCATTTTCGGAAATTCAATCAAAATTTTTACAAGGAAAACTAGCAGACTCCGTATGAGAGACGTCGACCCAACCTATGCTTTGATCTCGTTTTCCTATTGTGGGAAACGTAGAGCAAGGCATCTTCTACTTGATTCTCAGCGAACTAAGTGGAAGAAAGAAAAGTTTATCGTTCCCCAGGACGGGGTCTCCTAGAGTTTTTTCGCTCCAAATTTATTTTTAGTTGAAGTATTAAACTTCAACGTCTTCCCCCGTTTGGTCTCCCTCAGCCTCGGTATATGGCGCCACAGATGCACACTAAGGTGAATGGAGGTAGTCCCAGCTACGGATTCTGAGCGGACCAATAGGATTTCAG
Organism: Amaurobius ferox; assembly: GCA_951213105.1. Classification (NCBI taxonomy): domain Eukaryota; kingdom Metazoa; phylum Arthropoda; class Arachnida; order Araneae; family Amaurobiidae; genus Amaurobius; species Amaurobius ferox. Next base: position 23,552,153 of record OX578145.1, on the reverse strand, counting down.
GTAGCTAGCATTTGCTGGCGCCCATGACGCCAGCCCAGTACATGCAAATATACTTCTTTCTGTTGCTGAACTTATATATAGCTACTGTTTTGTACTTAACAAATCTCAATTAAATCTTAAATTTAATTCCTTGATTTATATGTTTAATTCCTGTTTTCTTAAACTTAAATTTCTTAATTAACTATTCTTAATTTTTAGTTTTATTCTTTTGCCGTTATGGCCTTGTTGCCTTCAACTCTGTTCCCGTACTGAAATATATGTTTTCTGCACTTCAAAATTTTTTATTGTGACTCTCTCTTGCGCATTTCTTGCCCTTCCCATCCTTTCTTTTATAGCCGAGCAGGCATCAACCATAACCAAGACAATTTTCTAGACCAATACATCAACCCAAGCTGATCAAAAACTTCACGCCAACTGGAGTGGAGCGACATTGCAGACCATCTACAATTTATTGTTAATTCACAAATGGCCTGACATCATATATTCGAGTTGGAGTTGAGTGTCTCTGACACAGGGACCGCGAAAGCAAGCGTCTTGGTCTTGGTCTCTAACATATACATGCGACAAATTCGCAACGTCTCTGGGCAAGCACATACTGAATATCCAAGCAAGTCCTGAATATTCTTATATAGATAGCTACGCTGTCGTAAGTAGCACTGTTAAGCTTATATTTTGTAAATAAAGTTGTATTTTATATATATCCTTCTAATGATGCAATTTGCCATTAGGCATCGCACATGCATCGCATGCATCACACATTTGCCATTAGGATATTAATTATTAAAGGGATTTATTAGGCGATTTTTAATTTTTTAAGATCATACAAGTTTTTAAACCCTTAATAAGTATTTTCATTTTGGTACCAAAGCTGGCAATTGAAACTTATAAATAGCGTAATTGGTCATACTTAAATGATGTAATGCGAAACAGATGTTAATTCTACGTGTGAGGGAAAGACAAGTTTTTATTGTACCAATCATGTAACGTAAAAACGTAAGTCCACATTTTCTTTCTTCATTTTCCCAAAATATGAGCGATTTATTATGTATCGATCTTCTTTCACATTTGAAAAACCAATTCAATGTCATTTATAAAGACAATATTTTCTTATTAGATGAAAGATACAAAGTATTTATTACATTCCATTTGTTATTGCATTGTAAAAAATACAAGGTATTTAGGAAAATATGTATCAGCGGAAATTTTTCGAGGATGAAGAAAATCATTATTATTACTTCCCCTTCAATACCTGGTAATGTATTAGGAAAGTATTGGAATCATGTCGAAAATCGCAACTCCAGTTTACGACGGATCTGCACGTTTTGATACCTCAAGAGTGCGAAAAAACCATTTTTAGCGTAACGTATGTGTGTGTGTGTCTGTACAATGAATGTATCCACTCTAACTAAAAAACTAACCAATTTTCATAAAATTTGGTAGGTGTGTGGTAGGCCTTGTGGATAACTCTGGTGCTGATTAGATTTTGCTAGGATTTGGGATAAAAGAACCTGTCTTTTTTGTAAAATGACCGCAAAAATTGTCTCTATTCACTCTAGCTAAAAACTCATGGACACAATTTGGTAGATAAATCATTTTTTGGTAACTCCAGAACTGAATAGATTTAGTACGATTCTGAAAAATACAACCTACCTGTTTCTGCGAATAGGCCAGCAAAAATCGTCAAAATCAAAAATAAATGGCTACGTATGCTTAACTATATCAATTTGATGATTGTTTTATACGCAATTTTTGATGTTAAAAAGAATAAGACCAACCACATTACATTAGAACTAGTTGTTCTCGAGATATTTTAATTTTTTGCATTTTCGCTTTTCCACCTTTGAACATAAGTCCAGTTACCAAATGAAAACTAAAACTGAATTAAAAGTGCAAATTCTGTGTAATTAAAAAGAATCATGCGTGTTATTTTGGGCAATTAAACTCAATTTAATGAATTATTATGCCTTATACCCCCTATCTTCATACACATCCAGCCACAAAAACAAATACAGACAAAACTGATTTATAGCCTCTAATCTAGGGATCGTCACCAATGAATATGCGATGAAAACTGAACCTGTTGCTAAATTACAATGCACATAATTTCCTTAAGCAACATTGGTTAAAGTGAAAAGTTAGCTTAATCTACTTCTAAAGGCATATTTGTTAAGAAAAATGTATGTATCACTATCACCATATTTTCGATCCTCTGTCTCAGCGAAATAGAAATATACAACTTCTATTATTATGTTACTTTGATTAAAAGTTCACTGAACATCCATTGATCACCTATCCACACACATGAATAAAATATCGATCAGCTAGTTACATGAGTATGACAGTATTAGTTACATAATTGAAGTTTTCTAATTTTAGTTATTGAAATGGGTATTTGAGTTGGAATCATTCACATTATAGGCATTTTACTTTTCCTGCAATACATTGTAATGTATAAGGAAAATATTGGAATCGTGTCGAAAATCACAGTTAGAGTTTTCGACAGATATATACGTTTCGAAACATCTAGAACACGAAATTTTTATTTTTATCGTGATGTCTGTATATGTGTCTCTGTGTGTGAATCTGTGTGTCTGTTTGTGCAATGTATGCATCTACTCTAACTCAAAATCTAAAGAACCAAATTTCATAAACGTTCATAGGTATATTAGTTGTGTGTGACCCTACTGATGATTAGATTTTGGTATGATCCGGGATAAAAGAACCAGTCTTCTTTGCGAAATGGCCCGTAAAAATATCATGTATCTTCTTCAGCTGAAAAACAGATTGGCCAAGTTTCACAAAATTTGGTGAATAAGTCACTAATGGGATACTCTGGTGCTGATTAGTACTTTGTTACGATTCGAAAAAGACGCACGAACCTGTCTTTTTTTTCAAAATGGACAAAAAATTGCCAAAATCTACAATAAAAGACTACGCATGTTCAAATATATCAATTAAAGCTTTGTTTTATACGTAATTTTCGACGAACAAATTAATAAGGCTAACTCCATTACTTTAGGAGTTATCGGAATATTGAGATTTTTCGAATTTTTATACATTTCTGTTACGCCGTCGTTGAATAAATGCCTAGTTACCAAATAAAAATAAAATAGAATTAAAAGTTCCAATTCAGTGTTATTTTGTGCAATTAAACTCTATTTATTTAATGCTTTATTAAAGAAATAAAGAGACAATGAATTTGAGTCTAGAAAAATTCATGTGCTGCTCGCATCAGATTTTTACTTTCACTGCAATATATGTTTAGCGAAAGTAATGAATCATGTCGGAAATAGCAACTTGAGTTATCAACGAATTTGCACATTTTGGATCCTCTACAGTACGAAAGACTGATTTTAATGTGACGTCTGTGTATGTGTCTTTATATGTTTATTCGTTTGTGTGTCTGTCTCTGCTATGTATGTATCCAATATAACTCAAATTATTTGACCAAATTTCATAAAACTTTATAGGTAAGTCATGTGTGGGTTACCCTGGTGCTGATTCGATTTTCGTACGATTCGGAAAAAAAAAACCTGCCTCTTTTTGTAACCTGTTCGGCACATGTTATCTGTACCCACTCTAGATTAAACAATAAAACATAATTTCACAAAATGTGGTAGATAAGTTGCTTATGGGTAACCTTGATACTAATTAGATTTTGCACGATTAGAAAAAAAACTGTCTTTTTTACGAAATGGACGGAAAAAATTGTCAAAATATAAAATAAAATACTACAAATGTATCAATTAAATGCATGTTTTGTATGTAATTTTTGACAACGAAAAGAAAAATCGAATGTGGGCAGCAGATGACTTTTCTTATATAATGCAATGAATTTACTACTTTTACAGTAAAAAATAGGTTATTCTCACAGTAGATATTTATATTCTTTCCAAGATATTGAATTTTCGTCAATTTGTTGTCATTTTCATTGATTTAGCATCAGTTTTATCAATTTGACAATATTTTTGTTAATTTGGCAACATTTAAAAAGCAGCCAAGTTAGCAACAATTCGCCAAATTCGTCGCTAAAATCTCGCCAAGCGTTATGGACTAAGAAATAAGCTATTCTTATAGTAGATAAATTGCTATTGGCGTTCAATTACAAAAGTATTACTCAAAGTGTATTTTCTCATGATTGGAATTAGGTAGATCCAAGAGAATGATGTCATCAAATTTATCAGATGATGATACATATGAAAAATGAGCATGTTTCTCAGCCGTTAATTTTTTTTTTAATTTATGGGATGTTTTGATTAATTTATTTGAAAAATGGGCAATATCTTGAAAGCGGTTCATGCTAGCGTTCTAAAGTTTATGTAAATAATTTTCTGAGATAAACTTACATAAGAATTGTCTATTTACGTAAGTTTATGAAATATTTTGATTTTTTGATGCTTTTTTCAAAATTTCAATGAAAAATTTAGTGGAAATCTGAACATTCGATTGTGTTTAAAAATAATAGACTTCCAGTATTCACGAATTCTAATGTTTGTACCAAATTTCATTCGGTTCGTTCGTGAGATATCGTCTCCACAGACACTCACATACACATACAGACATTACCTCAAAAATGTTTGATTCGTGATCATGGATGTATAAAACGTGCCGTGCCGTCAAAAACTCGAATTCGAAGTTTCGACTCCGTCACATTATTTTCCTTATACATTAATTATACTATGTATATAAGAAAGTAATAATATCAACCCCATTACTGTAATATGGAGCATTCTTGCCATATTCGAGTTTTTACTTTCCTTATATGCATATAATGTATTAGGAAAATATTATGACGGGATCGAAAATTCGAATTCGAGTTTTTGACCGGAGAGCACGTTTCAACCATCCCTGAGCACAAATCAGACGTTTTTGAAACAATGTGTGTGTGTGTGTGTGAAAGTACGTGTGTGTGAAAGTGTGTGTGTGTATGTGTGTGTACCCCCCCCCCCCCCCTAAATTTTTGAGTGAAATTTTGAAAAAAATCATCAAAAATTAAAACCTTTAATATAGTTGCGTACATAGTCATGTCTTATGTAATTTTTCATCAGAAAACCATTAAGATAAATTTTAGAACGATAGCATGAACCATTATCGAGATATTGTATATTTTTCAAAAAAATTATCAAAACAATATAAAATAAAAAAAAAAACAATTGCCTATTGTGAAATATGTTGACTTTTCATAAGCAATATCATGCGATAAATTAGGTGACATCTTTCTACCATTTCGTAGAAATCTAGTATTTCTAGCTAGTTACATTCATGGGAAAATATACTTTGAGTAATACTTTTGTATTTGAATGCCAATAGTCAGTTATCTGCTAAAATAATAAATTATTTCTCCGTCCATAACGCTTGGTGATATTTTGGCAGAATGTAGCCAACTTGGCGGCTTTTTAAATGTTGCCAAATTAACGAAAACGACTCTAAATTGATAAAAATGACTCTAAATCAATAAAAATGACACCTAGATGATACGTAATTATTAAAGTATTTTAATATATGGACTATATCGCCTATAAAGGATGCTATTAATATTGATGATTGTTCAGAGTTGCGCGAAGTATAAGTTAATTGAGTATTTTGAAATCATTTTACATGCTGTCATCCTGAACATCGCCCAATGTGCAATTCAAAGATAAAAACAGAGCGCCGTCGATCTTTATACATTATTTTTACATTATTTTTTATACATTATTTTTTTATTGTAAAACTAGTAAATCAATTGCATTATATAAGGAAAGTCATGTACTGTCCACATCAGATTTTTAAACTGGGGAAGTGAAGATATTTTTCACTGTAGTTGAGAAAAACTATTTTAGTTGTTTCTTCTGATGACGGTTACTCAGTTTCTCATTAGATTGTAGCATGATTCAGAAAAATATAACCGACTTTTTTGGGAAATGACAGTCAAAGATCCTGAAAATGTGAAATAAGTGGCTGAAATTGCTAAAATATATTAATCAAGTACTTGCTCTTTATAATTTTTGAAAGTATACCACATAAGACATATCCCATGAATTTATAATCTGCCGTTCTCGATATTCTTTAGTTTTTAGGAATTTTGAAGAGTTGAAGTCTTTAAAGTGTACTAATTTTGCCAAGTAAAATGAACATCCATTACAACTGCAAATTAGATATAATATCAGAATAGTACCCATGTTATTTTCGGCAAATAAACACATTTAGTGCATCATGAAATAAATAATAAGGAATTTAATTTGAATTAATCGCGAAAGTCGTGTGCTGCCCACATCTACTTTTTCAGTTTGTATTTTATGAGAATAAACCCAATATCTTATCGAGTGTAAATTTACATATCTATGCGTCATATTTTGTGCAAATAAACTCCATTTAATGAATTATAAAAATATATTAAAAAAAAGAAAGTTTCGCACACATGTTTTTAGATTAGAAAATTTAGCTTAATGCGAAAATATTTAGAACAAACTGCAATAGAATACACCAATTTATTCATTTTTACGTATACTGGATATGTAAACGGTGTATACTAGAATCTGTATATTGTATATTAATCACATTTTTTGATGTTTGCATTAAATAACTTTCAAATAAATATATATTTTTAATCACATCTGACTACAAAATTTTACACCAGTTTGTGAAAAGAATTGGATCGAACTATTTTTAAAGGGCAGTGACACTTCAATATGGAAGATTATTGAAACTTTCTAAACCGAAACGAAGAGAAAACATTCTTTCATTGATCTAAAATATTCTTTGGAGAGGGCAGAAAAGTATTTCTAAGCTCGGGCTAAATTGATACTTTCGTTTTCTGATATACTTAGATAAAAGTGTGTAACGTGTCAAATTGAATACACGTCTCTCACAATTTTTTTTTTTAAATTTTTTTTTAATTTATTTATTTATTTGTTTGGAATACGCTTCACAACAAGTGCAAGATCAGTTATAGTGGAAATGAAAAGCAAAGTATAGATAATACAGAAACACACACATAAAGACATGTAAACATAATAAAATGTATATCTAAAACATGAAAATTATAATAAATAATTCAAAAACATATTTCACATTAAAATGCATTCAGCTGGATTTCTAATATCTTGAAATTAACATCATGTAAATGCTAAAGAATGTATTTTATGTATAATAAAGTCAATTTTACTCTACCGCGTTGTCCAAATGTTCGATTCTGAGGGGGGGGGGGCGTAAGACTATTTGTTTTGAAAGCTCTTTTCAATTTTATTCATCGGGGAAAATTTATTTTTAATAATTTTGAAATTCTCTACAACTTTGCTCTTCACTTTTTCTCAGAACAGAATACGAGATAAATTCCACATCCCTCTAATGAAGGGGACGGCCCCTCGAAAATTATTTCATCATGCAGCTCCATTGGAATTTTATATCTTCTTCATATATATATATATATATATATATACCTCTAATTCTTCTCGAATTATGTGTCTGATCCATGATTTTCCTTAGCATCCAGTATATTTGTATCCCATATAAAAATGTGAATCTTAAAAAATATCAAAAATTTAAAATATGAAGCGTCTTGGCAGAGTAAGTTACTTTTTGATTCCTTAAAAATATTTTACTGTAGAATGTTTTAATAAGTGCAAGCCTATTTCTAGTATTGTAAGGAAACTATAAATCTCACTTAGATTAATCTCACAGATATTGATCTCAATTAGTAAACTTAGGCTGTCGATGTTGTTATGTAGTAAATTATAAAGAATATAAAAACAAATATATATTTGTCTATATTCCAAAGACTTGATATTATATTTTTACTCGTGCAAAGTACAAGATTAAAAACCATTACAAAAACCATTAGATTTGTAGAAAATGTATCTCAGAAATATATATTCAATATATTAGAAATTAGTTTGTTAATAAATTATATTTCAATTTATTAAAATTAGTTAGTTATTAGATTATCATTATATATATTAAAAGTTAATTATTTAGTCAATAGGTTATAATTCAATGTATAAGATATTAGTTAGTTAATAGTTTATAATTCAATATTAATATTAACACATTTATAATATAGACCCTAGACCACACACACATACTCCAAAATTATGTCTTATAAAAGAAAGAAAAGTACAAGTAATCACTTAATAATGAATATATATATATATATATATATATATATATATATATATATATATATATATATAATTAATTTCATTGACAAGTCCATTTATTTGAAATATGTATTTCCCAATATCAAATTGCTGTTTATGCGGCATACTATCAGCTTTTATAACGGTATGCGAAAAGAACCGAAGTTCCGTATTCTCCGAGCGTATTCTACAATGCCGTTAAATATTATTGAAATATTTTAAAACAAAACGCATTTAAATTACCTTTTGTTGTTTTAAAAGTTACGATTTGGGATCTTTAATTGCAAACATAGTATATATAAATTTTCACATTAGATAAATCACCGGAAAATGGTTTGAATTTTTGTTTCTTTTTCATGAAGTACATATTGTGAATAAAATAACATAACCATCAAATTTTGCTTTCGCATTTTCTTTCTAATATCGCAGTAAAACAATGCAGTTCGATCTGAATTACATTTTAACCCCTTTAATTCCAATCCGACTATTTCGGATTATCATGCAACCTACGAGGCTGCCGTATGCTTGTCGTGATGCTTTTAACGACGTTATTTTAATTTTACTTTTCATCAGCAGTATGATCTGTACGTATCTTCTCCCTCAACCAAGGAATTACTGCTGATCCCCCTGTGGGGATCTGTGATCCTCAAAAGGACTAAGAGTCCACATTTATTTCGTTCAGAAACTGATTTCCAGAGTGAAATTTCAAACAAAGTAAATTTCTTTTATAACCTGCAACTATCTCGTGCGAATACGAGAGGCATCAACAATATCATTTTTTGACAAAACAATTGCCTTTCAATCTGCAAATGAAATGCATACCACACGTTGGACTAGTATCAGTATTCTGAGGTAGAGAACTGAAATCCGTGATTTTTGCGGGTATTTTCACAAAAAAGGCCGGTTCAGTTTTTTAATCGCAGTAAAATCTAATCATCACCAGTGGCACCCGCAACTCATTTACCTATAAAATTTGCAGAAAGTTCGTGTTATAGTTTTACAGCGAAAAACATCGTTAGCCAATCAAATTTCGAAAAACCTTAATATTTCGAGAATGGTTTATCATAGATTAATTAGGTTGGTTTTATTTGTTTTGTCGTTAAACATTATAAAGGTGCCGGAATGTACACGCAGGCATATTTTGATGAAAAGAACAAGTTTATCCTTAAACTATAGAAATCAGAAAATAAACTCCATTAACTCAATTTACAAGTAATAAATCAGAATGTGCACGGTTTACCCTTTATACCATCGTCTGCATCTCCACGCTCCACATACCATCCCCGTCTCACCGTCCGCAATCTGCACGGCTGTTATTTAAATTTAGACTCATATTTCCCCGGGGAAGACACTACTTTGAAAAATAAGAAGTCGAAATAGAAACTGTTAATCCTTACAACATTACGTATAAATCAAGTATTTAATCTATACATTTCAGTTTATTCAGTTTTATATTTTGGATTTGTTTAAACACATTTTTCAGAACCAGCAGGTTTAATTTTTCCAAATCGTACTAAAATTTAATATGTGACAAGATAACCCAACAGTGACTCACCTATTAACTTTGTGACACTTTGCCTATTAGTTTTTGAGCTATTGAGTTATAGTAGATGTGTAGCATATATTGCATATACAGGTCACACAGGCGTCAAGGTAAAACATGTTTTGTGTATGTGTTCTACAATCCTCGAAAGTGTAAATTTGTCGAAACCTCGAGTTCGATATTTTTTTTCTTGCAATAATCTAACTTAAAGTACATCGAACACCACTAAAACCGAAGTCAGTATTGCAAATATTAATTCCAAACTTCCTAGCGATGATCTTATTTTTTTACGACTACAAGTTGGTAAAATGCGTAATACGGTTTCTTATTGATCTTACAATGATCAATAAAAAATAACATTTTAACTGAAGGAAACAATTGTATTCTTGGTTATTTCCATTATTATTGTAATCTAACTGAAATAAAATAAGAAATTTCAAAGAAAGAATAAACCAAATAAATTAATTTTATATGAAGGGTAAGAATTAATTTCTGGATACTTTCTTTCTTGCAGTAATCTAACTGAAAACACGTGAACATCTAAAACTTTAGTCAGTTCTACAAAATAATAATTAACTTCCTAGCTAGAACCGCAGCTTCATTGTTTTAAGAATGCAGGGTGGTTGAAGGCGGATTACTTATTGATCTTAAAAGGTCAATAAATGGTTATAAAATAAAGTTTTAGCTGAAAGGGGGAAAGAGCATTCTTATTAATACCCATTTTTATAATAATCTAACTGAAATAAAACAAGACTTTTTAAAGAAATAATAAACCAAATAAATTACTTTTTGGTAGAAGGGCAATAGAATATATTTGGATATATATTTTCTTACAGTAACCAAATTAAATATGAACAAGAATTTTTGAAGAAATAATAAACCAAATAAATAAATATAATTGATTGTAGATTTCCTGATTACATTTTACTCCCAACAATAATTTTAACTTAAAACAAGCCGGAAATCTAAAACTTCATTACTTCAATATAATAATAACAAACTTCCCAGCGAGGATCCCCAGCTTCATTTTTTTACGACTTCAAGGAGGTTGAAGAAGGATTACGGGCTCTTATTGATCTTAAAGGGGTTCAATGAAAAGAAAGAAAAGAAAGTTTTAGCTGGAGAAAGAAAGAACATTCTTAGGTATTCCCAATGTTATAGTAATATAACTAAAATAAAATAAGAAATTTTGAATAAAAAATAAACCAAATAATTTAATTTTCAGTTGAAGTGGAATAAGACATTTCTGAATATTTTCTTTCTTACAGTAAATCTAACTGAAAGTAAGCCGGGCATCTAAAACCTAAGTCAGTAGTACAAAATATTAATAACAAACATCCCAGCGAAGATCCACAGCTTCATTTTTTTTACGACTGCAGGGTGGTTGGAGCGGATTAAGGGCTATTATTGATCTTAAAGCGGTCAATAAATGGAAAGAAAATAACGTTTTAGCTGTAGGGGAAATGAGCATTCTCGGAAATTTCCATTGTTATAGTAATCTAACTAACATAAAACAAGAGATTTTAAAGAAAGAGTAAAGCAAATAAATTAATTTTCAGTTGAAGGTTAATATGACATTTTTGGATATTTTCTTTCTTACAGAAAATCTAACTAAAAGTAAGAAGAACATCTAAAACCTTATTCTACTACAAAATAATAATTACAAACTTCCCAGCTTCATTTTTTTACGACTACAGGGTGGCTGAAGGCGGATTACGGGCTATTATGGATCTTAAAGGGGTCAATAAATGAAAAGAAAATAATGTTTTAGCTGAAGAGGGAAACGTCATTCTCGGATATTTCTACTGTTATAGAAATCTAACTGAGGTAAAACAAGACATCTTAAAGAATATAAAGAAATAATAAACCAAATAAGTAACTTTTCGTTTGAAGGACAATAGGGCATTTTTGGATGTTTTTTTCTTACAGTAACCAAGCTTAATATAAACAAGAATTTTTAAAGAAAGGATAAATCAAATAAGTAAAAATATACTATTGATTGTAGATATTCTAATACTTCTTGATAATATTTTTTTTTACTCCGAAAAATAATTTAAATTTAAAGCACACCATACATCTAAAACTTAAGTCAGTACTACAAAATAATAACAAACTTCCCAGCGAAGGTCCGCAGCTTTATTATTTTACGACTGCAAGGTGGTTGAAGGAGGATTACGGGCGCTTATTGATCTCAAAGAGGTCAATAAAAGGAAAGTAAATAACGTTATAGCTGAAGGGGAAAAGGGCATTCTTAGACATTTCCATTGTTATAGTTATCCAACCGAAATAAAACAAGACATTTCAAAGAAATAATAATTCACTTAAATTAATTTTCAGTTGAAGAGCAATAAGATAATTTTAGACATGTTCTTTCTTACAGTACTGAAAGTACACCGGACTAAAATTTTTCTTCCCAGTGAAAATCCGAAGCTTCATTATTTTACTACTGCAAGGTGGTTGAAGGAGGATTACGGGCTCTTATTGATCTCAAAGATGTCAATAAAAGGAAAGAAAATGACGCTATAGCTGAAAGGGAAAAATACCTTCGCGGATATTTTCATTATAATAATCTAACTGAAATGAAAATTTCTTTAAAAAAATGATAAATCAAATAAATCAATGGATATACGATATTGATAGTACTGTAGCGGGCGCTCATGAGGCAGTACAAAATGCCTTGAGCTGGATAAGTCTTTAGCTCAACGCCATGATACTGACCTACCACGCATTGGACTTAAGACCAAACCCCCAGCACTGCCAAGTTGACGATTTCGCATTCTCTCTATATTGATGACCTTAGTCACGAACACGAAGCACCCTTCACGCAATTATTTCCAGTTATTCAGCTTCCTGAGAATTGTATATGCATTGCATGAACGTAATTTCTGTACTCACCATGAGATGGCGCCACAACACTTTCTTGATCTTCCGAGATTCTCTAACGTCGACTCAGAGTACATCATTGAGCCTTGTAACTCACTATGAGACCGCTTGTAACCTGTCCTTAACATGAACTTAGGGCTCGCTGCCTCATCTGCAATCCAGTGGTAAACAATTTCGTTCAGTTTCGATGAAACTCACTGGAAGGGGGAGTACTGTAATGAACGATCATAAAGCAGTATTAAATGCCTTGAGCTGGAGATGTATTTAGCTCAGCGACATGATACTGGCTTACCACACTTTGGCCCCGGGATAAAACTCCAGCACTGCCAAGTTTGTGATTTTGCATTCCCGATACAATACATAATTTAGTATTTCGATTTATATGTATTTTTTAATATTTGACATTTTATATTAGGGATTTACCAAATCATATTAATACTTTTCGTCGCACGATATTTTATGTACAATTCAACATTGACAATAATAGCTGCACATTGTTATCAGGTGTATAACTAAAACTGAAAAAATGTGACGTGTTGAAAATTTTAGTAGAGCTTAACGATATAATTATGTTTAATCCCACGCCTTGGATTCATTGCTACCATTAGCAATGCCATTTCCATCGGAATGTACCATGCCATGATCGTAAATATGATCCAAACTTAATAAAATATCGCCAAGCTATTCTAAGAACTTGATAACTACCATCGAATGACTTCTGTCAACTACGACTTTTAATTTTATACATTTTAATCATCTACATTTTAATAAACTTTTATACGAGTACCACAGTTATTTTTCTAACATTATTGTTAGCTCTATTTTCGATATGAATGATATTTTACTTTTTTTTATTATATCCGTTTCTTCCTGACCAAATATATTAAAATCTCCAGAACAGTGACGCCAAAGAAGGAAGTCAATACAAGAAAATAATTATAACACTGCTTCTCCATGTACTTCTAGTCTTCCATTTTAATGATAAGAAGGCCATGTTACAACTTTTGATTGATCTGTAAGCGCACATGGTAAAATATATTTTCCATTCACCCACGTAAACATATGCATCTAGGAAGTGATGAAAGAAAGGTGATCTCCTGATAATTGAAATTAATATTTAAACTCAAATTAAAAGTGCAATAGTACCATTACTATAGAATGTGGGATAATAAAATAAATATTGTATGTTATTGAAGTTGCATAATATTGAAGTATAGATGTATCATATTGAAGCTTTGGATGATTTTTTGGACTATCTGCATACCTTCGATTTTCATTAGGCGGTGCAGGACTCATGACCGATTATATTTGATCTTCACATGTTCAAAAATTCGCAAATAATGTAGTTATTTTACTTTACATGAATATAAGTAAAATATGACATTTGTTTTAAAACAATTGATGGAACTAAAAAAAACATATATGTAAAATATGGGTGACATGGCATTTCCGATAAGATGTAAAGAACTTGCTTCTTTCACAGTGAAAATTTAATCTACGAAACAATATTTTTGATGCTTATTTGTACATTTTGAGCTTTTCCGTATTGAAACATATAAAACTATTTCGAAGTACCCAGTTAATTTATATTCCACGCACCACTAAACTCACAATTATTAATATGATTAGCTTTAGCAGAAAGCAATATATTCCGTATATAAAAATATTTCATAAATTAATGCATTCATTTGAGGTTCTTTTCAATAACTTAGCGTCATCTTTCGCAATTTTAACCATATTTTCGTCAGTTTGAGTGAAAATATCGCCAAGTTGGCAATATGTCGCAAAATTGGAAGTTCACCAAATTCATCCCCTAACGTTACAGACAATCGAATGAAAGATCATTTATTATATACACATGGTTGTTGTTGAATTTTTAGGTGTCTAAATACAAAACAATTACACAAATTACTTTGTTTCGTACATGGCAAGAATTAGATCTACGACAATGATGTTAACGAATTTATCGTAGAATATTAAAGTAAATATATTCGACAATAGTTAATATTTTATGTGATTTTTCGTAAATTTATTTTTAAAAGTGCAAGATCTGGAGAACGGTTCATGCTAACGTTTTTGATCAATCATTTTGCAATGAAAAATTACATAAGAAATGAAAATTGGCGTATAATTATGGACGATACTGATTTTTAAAGATCTTTCAAAGTTTCGTTCGAAAATTTGGTATCTTCGGAAAAGTCGATTGCTTTTAAAATTAATTCGGATTATAATTCACGGATTGTAATTTTTGTTCCAAATTTCGTTCAAAATGCTCCATTCCTTCATGAAATAATATCACCACAGACTCAAGAATACACCCACACAATAAAATGTAAAATTAATAGGGTTCCCTTATTCAATGATTGTAATAATTCTACCAAATTTCTTCGATTTGTCCTATTCGTTCTGGAGATATCTCTTCCACACACTCTCTCTCGCACACACACACACGCGTAAACTCAGATATCATCTCAAACACGATCGATCCGAGTTCAGGAATGCTTGAAACGTGCTCTTCCGTCGAAAACTCGAATTCGAATTTTTGAACATCTCACGATACTTTCTCATACATTATATTACGTAAATAGGAAAGGTAATATCTTTATTCTGATTACATTGTTTTTGATCGTCGACATTTCTTGAAACTAACATATATTGACCTCAGGACAAAATATACAAACACATAAATATCCTCCCCTATTACAAATGTAATTTAAAACAAACAATACAAATTGCATATGTAATATTTAAATTAAATTATGCCTTTAAGCATTATGAAAGGAACAAATGCAAAAATAATGTTCAACGTCATTACTAAACTGAAATGTTAATAAAATGTTGATGTACATGTGCCGCTGACTTCTTTCCTTGCCAAAGGGACCTTTCAACCTCAAGAACGGCTGACATTCACGACTTAAGTCAGTACGAGAAAAGAATTAGAACAAACTTTCCTCTGACGACTTGGAGCCTCCATTTTACGACTGCGGGGCAGTTCAAGACGGATGACGGAACACTTATTGATCTTTAGGAGCTCAGAAAATCGAAAAATAAAACTTCTAGGGCCGGATAAGGGGGAAATTCTATACTTTTTTTTCGTTTTACTTATATGAGTAAAATAAAACACGAATTGTGGAACGATCGTTGGAAGTAAAATTTGATTGGAAAATGCATGTGTTTTTCGACAGATTCCTTGCAATATGCATGTGACGGAAACTGCGCTACTTGTCTTGCATCAACCTTAACTCATTGTGTTAAAAATATCATGTGGGCAGCACATGCTTTTCATTGCACATTATTTTGCAGTACATGATTTTCATTGCATATGATTTTGCAGCACATGATTTTCATTATATGTGATTTTGCAGCACATGATTTTCATTATATATGATTTTGCAGCAGATGATTTTCATTGTATATGATTTTGAAGCACGTGATTTTCATTGCACATGATTTTGCAGCACATGATTTTGCAGCATATGATTTTCATTGCACATGATTTTGCAGCACAAGATTTTCATTCTACATGATTTTGCAGAACATGATAATACAATTGATTTACTTCATTTACTTGAAAATTATGAGGTGTAAGAACTATAGAAAAATGTTTTATCATTTAATTAACACCACAAAAATTTTAGTTGGGAGCATTTATCATTTAGCAATAATAATTAAAAATAATGACTTATACATGCTGACATGCAAAAGGGTCTTCAAAATGCAATTTACATTTGATTAATATTCCATGAAGTAGATGACTATTGAATCATTTGATGCCAAAATGTAAATATATTACAAAAGTATCTTCTCTCATGAAGGAAAAAATATAGATTCGAGGGAATGTTCATAATATTGCATGAGTAAAATGAATATACCTGATTATTCTTACTAATTATTTTCAGTTTAGGGATTTTTTAATAAATGTATTTGAAAAACATGCAATATCCCGTGAGCGTGTTATGAAAGCTTTTTAAAATTTTCATCATTCGCTTTCTAATGAAAAGTTACGCTTGAAATTATTTATCTCTATTAAATGGCCAGATTTATCAATATTTGTTTTTCCAAAAATCTATTCGAAAATTGAGAGGTGAGGGTTTTTTCCATCATTCGATGGCTTTTAAAATGAATAGATTTTCCCATATTCAATGATTGTGATAATCGTACAAAATTTCTTCGTATAGACCTATTCGTTCCGGAGATTCCGCTTCCACAGACTCATTGATAAACACACTAAAATACACATACACACAGACATCATCTCAAAAACATTCGATTCGAGTTCAAATATGTTTAAAACATGATCTTTCAGTGGAAACTTTTATTCAAATATTCGGCCTTGTCACAATGTTTTGCCTATACATCATCTATGTATTTAGGCAAAGTTATAAAACAAGAAATACAGGACGATTGTTGGAAATAAAATCAAATGTGTCTGTGAGACCAGTTTTGTTCATATTAATTGCGGCGGAGAGAGCAAATATTATACCAGTTAATTAAAAATGCCTAAAATGCATTGATGACATTCAACAATAATTGAGGAACGCATAGCTCCAAGTCTGTCTTTGGACATTGATATTAACTCTTACATCAGAGTATTTTGTACAGGTACCAACTCAGGGTGTGGTACTGCTAATTGCACTGCAGTTGATATGGCATCTTACGTTGACGTTCTGTATATCAAGACATTGGACATTTCTGTGGAATTTCTACAGAACACTCGGTTTGCAAAACTTGCAGAAAACTTCTCTACTGCATCTCTCTATGAAAAATCTCTATTACTCATGTAGGAGTCATCGTGAAATCTCTAGTAGTAGTCGTTCTCAATATCACCTAGAACCTTTTGTTGTCGTCTCTTTTGCCTGCGGTCTGTAACGCCCCTTGTCGCTCTGATTGGCCGACCTTAGGGCAATGCGCTCAGACATCTTGCATAATTGGTCAACATTTTTAACCATTCTCGTGGCTATATGTGGTCTCTTAAGTTTATGGCCTAATTGAAACTAGGGTCAAAGTGTTGTAAAAACTGGCTTCGTTACGTCTGGTGCCATTGTCCAACATACAGCCTTAATAAATAAAGAACATAAAACTGCTTCACCAAATCTTTCTCTAATCTGATCTAACAGTGTCTAATGCGTGTGTTTCTCGAGTGATTGCCTACAATATGGCACTGAATGAAAACTGGGCAACTTATCCTATACTAAATTAAATAAGATGCCTCAAAATTAGTTCAGATTAGCCACGTGGAGAAAAAGACGATGGGCTAATAAAATTTTGACGAATTAAATACAATGGATGTTTTCCAACGAGGTAATAAATTGGGACAAAAATAAAATCTAATGTGTCTAATGCATGTGTTTCTCTACTGATTCCATGCAATATGGCACAGGATAAAATTTGGGCACCTTATCCTATACTAAATGAAATTAGATGCCTCAAAATAAGTTCAGATCACTCAAATGGATAAAACGACGATGAGATAATAAAATGTTGAAGAGTTAAAAACAATGGAGATTGTGGGAACTAAATAGAAAAGAAACAAAGTTAAACTTTTAAATATTAAATTCATTAAGACTGACATGGCCGTTAATTCATACATAGTGGATGTATTGTTAAATCGTACATTGCTAGTTGTGCCGCTATATAAAACCCTCCAATCATTTAACTTTCGTGTGAGTACTGTAAAGGAATTATTAACCATTATAATACTCATTGACTGCACCATTTAAACTTTAACAATAAAACATTTATTAACAACATACATCTTAATTAAATTAAATTACACTATTAAATTATATTATTTCAGCGGAGGGGACAGATGTGAACAGTACGGGAAATCCTAAATAGTGGTTATGACCAGATATCATTTTCAATGGGCACATACCTTCAAGTCTGTCTTGGACTTTGTCAGCATCTGTATTTAATATCGTTCATTTACAGCATTAACTCTTGGTGTAATGCTCCGACACGTAAATTCGTTAAACATATTGTACTGCTGTAACTCTGCACTCGCACTTATTTTATTTTCTTAGTATATCAAGTCATCGCTGTAGTATCTGCACAAGTCATAATGCCGAAGTTATCTGTTCTAAGTCATGTTAGTATCTCTCTGTCTAGTCGTTGATTTCAGTTATCTGTTCAAGTCATTTTAGTATCTCTCCTTGATTCTGGGGTCACAGGTTGTGGCTCTCTTCGGGGGATAACTCCCCCTTTTCTTCCATTCGCTGCATTGTGTTTGACATAGCAATCTTCTTTTACCTTTGGTCACTCATTTAACGAATGGAACCACTCCACATCTCGTAAGGCCCAGCTCGGCACCCTCTGTCACGGCACCCCTAAATTTGTGGCTTTCTGACCTTTAACTTGGTGCCAGCCAGAATACAAGTATTGTTCTCCGTTTTGGCAACAACAAATATTCTCATAAAACTGTCTCATCAAATGTGAAATCTATTTCTGGTCTCACAGAGATGTTCCAACAAGGTAATAAATTGTGACTAAAATACCATTTTTTTTCATGTTTCTGTTCGCTGAAAATGTAGATGTAAGAAATGTTTTTTATTGGTATTATTATAGGAAATTGTAATAAATATAAACATCTGGAAATATTTTCATAAATACATAATACTAAACTCAATATATCAATACAGTACGCTCCCTCTCAGGAAAATAATGCGTATTCTTTAATTTGATTACATTGTATAAAATATATTTGATCAGATGCATGAAATTAATAATGAAAAATTAAAAACATGCATTAATCCTGTTATATATGAAAAGCGTTTTAAGAATGGCAAATGTTTTATGCATTATTCCTGTTATATATGGAAAGCGTTTTAAGAATGACAATTTTTTTATGAATTTCTTTGGAGACGGATTGTGAAATATAACATTTTCGTTACATTTCTGTCTTGTAAAAAATAACAAAAGGAATTTTTTGAGAATTTTTTCAGAGATGTATCAATCTAACCCAAATAAAATGAAAAAACGGATGTTTTAAATTGATTAAAATGTGGAAGGTATTCGAATGTTAGTGAACCAAATTAAATTACATGAATTATCAAATTATAGAGTGTATTGTAGCAAGTTAAAAAATAAAACCTTTGTATTTACTATGTGTATAAAAATCTTCAACTTTTTGTAATGTCGTAAAATGAATTCTGTTATAAATTGTGCAACTGTTTAGTTTTAACTCCATAGTTTAGTACTTTTGAAAATAATTTACCTGACAGATCCTTAATGAAAACCCATGTACTCAAAAGATGTTTTCTTAAATCATTAATCAACAAGAAAACCATTGATTTTTAGGAGTGAATCGAATAAAATCTACTATTCTGTTGTTTTTCCAATATATCGAAATTTGTTAATTTGAAAAGTTTATGATTTGCAAATATGTCTTCATTCCGTATCAGGAACTTCAGTGTTTTAGAAAATTTTAGATCATCACTAATATGTGATAGAATAGAACAATTTGACCAGCTAGACAAGTGGTACAGTCAGACCAAAAGTTTAATTTGACTTGCAATAAGTAAATAACTAAAGTCTTACGTAAGTGTTCGTCTTTATATTTAATTTTGAACCAACTCTTTTTCTTTATCAGCCACCACACACTTTTTATGAAGATGCACAATTTTTATAAAGATTTTATCAGAATATGATTTTGCAGGTCAAACCAGAAAATCCCATACAATTTTTCAATTTTACTCATTCTGTTGAAGACATGGGAATTCCTGAATTTTGAAGAAATATTTTAAAATCAACCAGTCTAGAAATTATGGACATTTTCTAACTTACGTGTAATAATTATGCTTGTAACATGATTTAACTCAGTTATTTTAGGATTACTTAGTTTTGATATTAAGAAAAAAACATTAAGAATTATGTCGTACAAGTGTCATATGTCATTTTGTGGGATAGAGTTCCATGCCTGTTGCACTTGGTCAGTCAAATCAGCAACGATTAATGCTGATTGTGGATGGCACTGGATTTGTCTTCCAATAATATCCCATACGTGCTTGATGGGAGAATCTGGTGATCTCGCAGGCCAAGGTAACATGCCGATACTCTGTAGAGCACTTTGGATGACAGAAGCGGTATGAGGACGAGCGTTATACTGTTTGAAAACACCCTCTTGAATACTGCTCATTAATGGCAGCACAGCCGGTTCAATCACCAGTCTGATATACAAATTTACTGTCAATGTGCTCTCATCTAAGAATACAACGGAACTCCACTCCGCCCCCCAATGAGCTTTAGCTTGACACCATTGACGTCGCAAATGGCAGTGATTCGGAGTTAGTGGTATGAAAAGTACAGGCCGTCTGGCTCGGAGCTGTTCCTTTAGTAATCGATTTCTTACAGTTCGATGTGTCACTCTGGGGCCAACAGAAGCTCTAATCGCTGTTGCAGATGCGGTACGATCCGCCACAGCCATGAGGGGAATAAGGCGGTTTTCCCTCTCAGTAGTGGCCCGCGTGCTGCCGGATCCCAGTCTTCTTGAGGCAGTGCCTTCCCGTGACCACTGCTGCCAACAATCATGCGCAGTGGATACATCCCTGCCAAGTCTTTCTGCAATATCGCGGAAAGAAAATCCACCTTCTCGTAGCCCTATTATATGGCCTCGTTCAAACTCACTAAGCTGCTGATACCCCCTTCTTTGTCTCTTGAAGGGCATTCTTGACTCAAACCTAGCTCACAACGTCCAATCCAGACTATAAATAAAGCTCACAAAGTTTTTTACATCACGTATTTAAAGCAAATGTGATTTGCATGATCATAGTGGCGCTACTAGAGCCACTCTTATTCGTCTAGCGTGAAATTTAAATAGTACCCCTTCGTTGAATTTAACCCCTTCGTTGATTGGACTAATAGGCGTAATCTTTCATATGTGCAATAACGCGCCTCCTAAATTTCGTTTATCTAGCACAACTCCTTCTTGGTGTTGGGATTTTATTTTCCGCCAGTGTATAATATATATATATATATATAGATAGATAGATAGATGGATATATACTCTGACCTGAGTAACTAACTCACGTGATGAAGGGGTTCCTTCCATAGCTAGAATTTTGATCTGGATGTCACTCGATTCGTCTTAACATCCAGAGGAAATTATAAATTTTTGAAAATTGGAATTAAGAGTAACGATGCGAAAGCATTTTGTTGCCGTCAATTAAGACTGAGAATAAAATAATTGATTTTGTATAATTTTTCTAGTTATTTAACAATAATTAAATTTTTTTGATGATATTCAAAATGATATTCAAATTATTTATGAGCCTCAATTAATAAATTATTTCTCTATTCTATCATTGTATTTGATATTATATATATATATATATATATTGATATCTATGTTTGTTGATATCTATTCATTGATGATATGTAAACTTAAATTTACCTCCAATTCACTTAATAAATTGAATTATCACAACGTCATCCTCTGAAGTTTTTTTATTTCCTCCAAAAGCCACATCAGATCAATAAAGGAAGGTTTTCTATGCCTTTTTGATCAAAATATTTCAATATACTTAGAAAGGGGAATAATGCAGTTTGCTCGAATTATTTATATTTCTTCAAGAGTTTGCACTTTAGGTTGTCTCTCGACTGATCTATTTTCTCTAAAAAAATCTCGACTGATATATTTTGTTCAGCGCACTTTTCTTTATCTCAGTTAAACTACACTGGTGATCAAAAGTAAAGCACAACTTGTAAAACAGTACGCAATCAACTAAAGTGTTAACACAAATAAAACAGCAGAAATGTGAATGTCGATTGTCCACTAATCTTTACGCACAATCAAATTTTATCAGTTCACCGTATATGCGCAAATAAGATTCGTATGTGGCAACTTTATAATTACAGTTTATCATAGCGAGCATGCCTTATCCCCGTTTCTTGTAATCAACGTGAGCATATTGTTGAGCAGAAACCGATTATGGCACAAAGACTCTTAGTTGGTCTTTTTTTAAAGACTTGAATAATCGGAATGACAGAAGCAGGACAGTTACAGAAGTTACCAGAAAACTGACTGTTCCCAAATATGTAATATTCAGCCAGTAGCAAGGTTCAAAACCACTGGAAAAAATACATAGCAATCAATACAAAGTAGTCAAACAGTTTCAATGAATCGACAGTACTGCCATCTAGCGCTAACTGCCTGACGTCACAGAACGATGTTTACAAGGCTACTCTTTGGAAAGTTGCAACGGTCAAAGAAGCAACTGTTTCCAAACAAAATTTTTGCACTAGACTCATACTTGTCTGTCCCTTTCACATCTGCGGACAAAATTGAGCTTTTACAGAAATGTCAAGAATACCAAAACTGAACTCTGAATCAGTAGAGCTACGATGTGACCTCTACTAATGAGTCTAGATTCAGTTTGCAGACTGATTCTCGCCGCATCACTATCTAAAGAGAACGGAGGAAATAATAACAGTCCATTAACAACAAAGAAAATGACCAATTTGGAGGTTGTGGTGTCTTAATATGAGTAGAAATAATGCTGAAATGGTGTGCAGAGTTCCTTCTCCTCGATAGAGGGTAATGTTACAAGTAAATTGTGCAGAGACGACATGCTAAAATCCGATCTTTAGCTTTTTGGGTTGCGTAGTTCCACAGTTTGTATTTATTGACGATAACGTGTACACGGGTACAATATTACTCTTAGCTGGTCAATAGTTTTCTTTAAAGTAAAAATATCCAACGAATGCAGTGGCCATTGACGTTTTCTGGTATGTACAATATTCAGCATGAGTGAAATGCACTAGAGATGATAATTGCAACATGTCAGCCTCCACCAAATGTTATTTCGAAGCTGAAAACAACTCTACTTTAAACGTGGGATATCCAGTTCGTGGGGAACCTCATATAAAGCATGCATATTCGATGTGAGCGTTTCAAAAGTGGTTTAACAGATTGACGCATCTGATTAGTAATTAGGGTGTTTTGCTGCTATGAAACAAATGCACCTTCAAAGAAAAGTATGTGTTCTTTCAATTTTCTTGAAACTTTCACGATTTTTTTCGGATTTTCTTAAAATTTTCGCATTAAAAATCTATATTGGTTGTTTTAATTAATAGATAAATGTACCATCAAATCCATTCTATATTTTATAAATTTCACATGGCATCTGTTATTTTTGTATGTAGCATCTATAATTTCAATTTTTTGCGTTTTTGACTGTCACAATAAAATATATATCTAAAATTCTACTGAAATATACATATGGATGTAAAAATATCTGTTACCTACATTGTTTATTTTACTTGAATCACGCAAATCTCTAAAAGTTAAAATATATCATTTTGCTGCTTAATGGTTAATCGAACATTTAATAAAGCACCAGCACAATACAGAACATTTTGAATTTTCATTTTCTCTAAATTTATCTTTGACAGGGTATTTTACTGTAATAATTAAAAATTTTATGAACACAACTTTATACGAGCTCTCTTTAAAGATCCGATTTCATTGAATGAAATGAAATCCAACAAAAAGAAACAAACTCCATTTATTAAATCAGGTGTAATTTATTAAACTAAGATAATCAACCTGTGAAAACAATCTCGAATTTCAATAAATTTGATGGCGCTAGACAAGTGCCCTTAAAGTTTATGTCACAAATATCATATGCAATTAAGCCCTGGGTTTTACGTCCTGTATTTTACAACAAAGTAGTAATAAAATTAGAAAAGTTATCTTTAAATTTTTAAAGTACAAAATAAATGTGTTCTGCTCCTCTGACTAACAGTAAATATTTCCTTAGTAACAACTCAATTAGAGATCACAGAAGTTCTATTAAGATATCACAGAAGGTTCCGTGCTGTATTTTACATTATGCATTCTTAAAACAGGAAAATAAATATATTTCACTTTATTTACTGATACGACAAGCTTAATACATGAAAAGCTATATAAGATATCTGTCTGTATCAAAATATAAGATATGTAACACTGCACTGTTTAAAATTGTACTTCCCGGCAGCATTGTACTTCTCAGACTTATTATGGTTCACCATATAGGTCTAATCTGTTTATATGTATACCTTCAACCTAGTTCAAGATAGATACTATTTCTATTTCACAAATTAATATCTTCATTAGTATAACGCAATACTCTTCAAACTTGTGGAGATTTGTTAAAAATTATTGTCGTTACTTATCCCTCACAGCAACGATCGTCACAGGTGTGACAGTGACGGTGTAGTCACGTGACACCTGGGTCACAATGTGACATCATATTTGCGACTTCTATGCGACGTTACGCATTAGTAAATTTGTAACTTCATTGTGACTATAATCTGTGACGTTTACACAATTTAATTAACACGTAACAATGTGACGACATTACAATGGCAATTATAATGTGACGTCACAAACAAGTTAATATGCGACGTCACCAACGACCATGAAAATGACCAAAATGACTTCGCTGTGAATTCAATATGACATTGCCGAGACGTACTGCGACGTCATGTGACGTCCCAAAGTCACAGTGTGGCGTAAATCTTACGTCACTGTGAAAAAAAGTGCTGTTAGGGCATGGTATTTACTTAGTTATCAATACATTGTAAAGATTTATAATGAAAAATTAGGCTATTGATAAAATGAAATAATATCTTGTGTTCTGGTATACCTTACGTCACTGTGAAAAAAAGTAGATTATGTCGTTTGTCTGGAATCGTCTATCAGAATTTGATGTCACATAAGAGACTTCATTATTTTTGATACTAAGTTATAACTACATGAAAGAAATGATGAATTTAGATGAATTCCGTAAGACGTGCCTCTAGGTCTTGAACATATTCATCAGGCGATGAAAGAGCATTAATTACCTGTGCAAATAAGCATTAGATCATGCTATAATAAAAGATTCCTTACAAACAATATTGCATTTGTAGAATGTCCAAAATACAAGTCGAGAATTCATGGCCCATAAATGTCAGCTGGGTAAGTATAATTATAATATGGCTTGCCCGAACAGCCATAGTATTGCACACTTTTCAAGTACATTTCATTTCTTACAGTAACTGTCGTAGACATATGACGAGTTCTATGGCATTCATCACAAGTACGAAGCCGTCCAATTTTGTACTGGGGACACGGTAAGGTACATACTTTATTCTCTTCGTCCCAATTGTATGATTTGGCGATAAAATCGATTTGCGTCCCAAAACTCGTTAAAATGCAAAACTTCAGATAGACTTCAGATGTCTTTGCAACAAATAATATCTTCTCGAGATGCTTCAGAGCTCCATCTATATTTTCGAATATCTACTGGATATCATTTCGTATCACTCTTATTTTTTATCCTATACGCTTGTATATATTTTGAATTTCATGTTTAATCCCTTCTTGACTAGCTTTTAACGTGCCATTCATATTTCTTCTTTCATCTGCTCTTGTTCAACTTCTATTTCCTCGTACATGATTTAATTTATTGTTCCATGTTATACTGTTTGACTTCAAAATGAAACAAGTAATAAATGGAAAAAATCCTATTTGAATTAGGTATATATATATATATATATATATGCACAAAATGTTTCCCTAAAATTATCAACAGATTATCTCATAATAAAAATATAATTCACATATTTCAAAACCTTATTATTTTCTAATTTAACATTATTGTTCAAATTTAAGTTTATTAGTGAAATTAATAAAATTTTAGAATATATGTTTTAGAATTTCTTCATAAAATGAATTTTAAGTAACAAAAGATCCAAAAATATAAATGACAATTTTCTCATTTAAGAACTATTTCTCCGATGCATTTTATGATTTACACTTTTTATACGTGTATCTGAAGCCTCTTCGGATCAATAGACGGAAGATTTTCTCCCGTTTTTGTTGAATAAATACCAATAAACTGAACTATCGGTGGCTAGAGGCAGTTAGAAAGCTGTCTTGTTTTGAAAAAAATTTCCTCATACTGCTTTAAGAAGAAGGCGTCAGTTGCATTTCTTTTATTTTTATTGATATCCTAAAAACGTCGGGCTAAGAGAGTATTAAACTTAAATCATTTTTATATTTCTCTTATTTGTAATACGTTATAATGATTTATTTTCTAGTTTCTATCACATCCAGATTATATAAGATATAAAGAACAGGTAAACTGTGCTCAGTAATGGTAATTTGGCTCCGGTAAGTCACAAGAACCTAAACTAATTATTCAGACAGAAATACGTTAGCAGAGCTGCGAAAATTAGGGCGTCAGTATTGAGTTTAGTATTAAGGGATTTAGCATTTAGGGGTTAAGTATTAAGTTTAATTCAGATATTTCTTAATTGTCCGTGAAGGTGATGATGGTTTCCAAAAACTACTACCTTCCTGTTAACCAGTAAATTTTTACTTTAAATTTTTATATTAAATATCAGTGACTTAATACTTATGTTTGAAGTTTAGTTATAATTTTGTTAACGGTAGACTTTCTTAGCGTTTTACAAGTAAATAATTTAAACTAATTTCAACGATTCATGGTAAGTTTTTACAATATAAATCGGGCTTTTGAAGCCAGCTGATTAATTTTGTGAAATAATTTTTTGTGGATATTATTGGTTTCTTGTTTGTGAACAAGAACTATAAGTTGTGTACTATATATGTACGAACATATATTCTTGACTAAATTTTTAGACAGTAAATATCTGAAATGGCCGTTTTGAAAACTTAAAATTCCTGATTTTCTAGAACAAATAGTGCCCGGAATTACATTCTTAAATAAATAATGCCTGAATTGATCAGCAAAAATTGAAAAATTACAATTTTACTGGCCCAGAATTAAGTTTTCTTTCTTTTGGCCCAGACCGTCCGACTTAACTGAAGGTGTAAGATATATATATGGACGGCCTGGACAGTGCTACGCAGTGGAGGAATCGTATCCTCCATAGGGGGCATCAAATCCTCCACTTCCATAGGAATCGCATCCTCCTTCTCCTACCATGAACCTCTCAGAAGCACTTGCGGATTTACATATTCAACGTGCTCGTACTCCACATAAACACAGTTTAGACAAAAGCGGGAATAGAACTCCGGGCCTCCGAGTTCATTCCCCGTACCGTAACCGCAGGATTATCCCACCCTCAAATAATCAGAAGATCCGAAGTATTAAGATGGCGACAAAGGTTTGTAGAACGCTATTCATGCAACATGACGACAAAATATGTCGCCAAAATGTCCTGTTTTATCACCAAAATTGCTAGTTTAAATGTCCAGTTTTTTTACGAATCTGTTTAGAACATTATCCCTCCTATAAGATGTATTTATCAATTCATTATCATAATAGTTATTAATCAGATCTACAGTAGTTATTACAGTTTATATTCCATTTTTTCCTCAGTCTGTCTAAACAATACCAAAGTTTTTGCAAATCTACTAGTTATTACAGTGACAGGTATTGCCAACTGATATTCTTACAGTGACAAGTACTGTCAACTAGTATTGTTGGCAAGTAAAACCCTGAAAACGATTGACAATGCTTTGTTATTTATTCCGATAGAAGACACATTGCTTTTATTTGATTTCTAATATATATTTAATTTCTGTATTTCAAATTGTATATTTAATTTGTTTATTTAAAGTTGTACATTTCAGTTAATTAGTATTTATACAACGAAAGTATTTTCACCTAGCAGACGGCCAATGTAAAAAAGAAATTCCAAACCCATTTATGAGCCACTGGCCATGTGCACTCACGTACTGATGAAGCATACGAGGATAAAATGTGTCACGTAATTTATATTATTATGTCAACAGCAGATGCATAATGTAAATATAGACATGATGATAATGTAAATATTGACGATGAAGTTTTAAAACCTGAAAATGTCGATGTAGTCATTGAATAGTTTTATTTGCAAGATCTTGAATTACCGATTGACATTATCTTTATCGAAAAAACTGAAGATTCCCAACTCGAAAATGATATTGGATCGTAATAAAATAGGGCAGAAAAAGTTATATAAACTAGCAGAGATATCTACAAATATATGTGTGAAACCAGGATTCTGCAAATAGATAGTTTTCCTCACAAAGTGTGAAGAAACAGTTTAAATCCATTAATGTATGTATTAAGTCTATACTATGTATACATACGTCTAATACCTACTATAATAATAGACATTTTATTCAAACTCCATAAAAACAAAGACGGAGTACAGTATGCAGCAGAAATTCAATATCCATTTGCCAAATACATAAAGTATGACTGTGTGCTAAGTGGTTTATCATTTGTCTTAATTGGAAAAAATAAATTTGTCAGAATTGTTGCATTTTGTTGTGTTATCATTTACTGTGTTATCATGAAATGCAGTTTCTAATGAACACTTTTCATTTAACGAAAAAATCATTAGCTTAAATGCCAGCCAGAAAATAACTAGGTAATTTTTAAATAAATCTATGAAGTAAATATTAAAAAAATTCTTCCTGGAGTCTATTTTTATTTTCAATAAAAGAATGTATAGCAGTTTCAAACCATTTTCTAAAAAAAAAAGAATAATCTTAACAATATATAAGTAATGATTATAAAAAAACAAGGTATTCCTTATATGTGAAATTATATAAAAAGATTGATTTCATCAAATATTTTAGAGGATTTGAATATTAATTATTTCGAACTGTCATTAAAGCGTAACAAAATTGGCATTACATTTTTGAATTGCCATTAAAACGTAACAAAATTGACATTAAAAATTAACCATTGTAACAAATTAAATACTCATTTAGATTCCCTTCTTAATACGTGAGCATGAAAATATTATGTTGGAATTTAAGTTTGCCGAAAGAAATTTTCTCGACATCCCTATTAACATTAGAATTTCTCTTCATATGTATTTCCTTGAATAATAGAATTTTGCTTTATGTACGTTCCAATTTCAGAATAAAATCTAAGGTCTCATGTAGCTCAATGGTTAAATCATCATATAGCCAGTTCTAAAATCCGTGATTAGAGTCTAGGTTCGGGCATTGAGCTTGTTGCTGAACAACCTAACCTTACAAGTTAAATGCAGTGATTAGAAATGTCAAACAAATACCTTGTTTCGAATTTTCGGCAAATCCTGGGAATTATTGCCCTAATTTCAAAATCATAAGTGTTACTGCTATTCAGGAAGCTAGCCTACTTAAAGAAATATAGTTCAAATAGTATGCATGTTGCACGACGATCAAACATCTGAAAGAAAACATTGTAATGTCCATTTCTACATCAACAGCTACGTTATTCGTACCAATTTCAAGAACGTCCTTTGCTCAGTTCTGAGATCCACGATTTGCGTACAGAGAGTGATAGTTTTCTAAGCAAGAACAGCTGACTTATTAGAAGTTTTTATTTCAGTAAAGAAATCTCAATGGTATTTTCCATAATGTAAACGCCAGGCAATGGATTACTAAAATAAGTATGTAAAAGTCAGTTCGAGATTATCTTACGATGATTTTGATATCTCATAGTTTATGGTTATATATACATATATACACATATTTATAGACTTTTATTCATTTATAACTTCTAATTATGTATTACATTCCAAGCCATTTAAAACAGAGTCATAACAATGCATTGGTTAAAAGGAAATGACCTCAAAAGGAACCTACTTATGTAATTGAAATCCCTAATTTAAGGTATAAAGCATTTGCATGCATGGACTTCAAAATAAATTATTCTATCACTGTGTACCTCAAGGCAAATATTACGAAGTACTCTAGTTGAATAGTCTATAGCTTACAGGCACAAATACACTTTGCATTCGTGACAGTTGATTTACGTATTATGATGGAGTTTGCGCGCGTTCGACCATTATAATGAATACTTATGAAAATGCTATTTGTTAGGTTTCGCATATTAAGTTATAGTTATATTAATTATTTTTACTATAGTGTGTTATAGTTAGGTACTCGATTTACATAAAGATGAAATTGCTTGAATAATGGCTGGCAACCTCCGAAATACACCAGAATTATCAAAATTTACATATTATAATCGGCATGGTAATAGCTCTAATGTAATACGCTCACGGACAATGAAAGTTGCTCACCAAGATGACAACATGGTACAATCGCGAAATGTTGTAAATAACTAGAGGATGGACTGGTATGCAAATGATTCCAGTCTGGTGTGAATGCCCATGACCGTACACCCGTGAGTGGCGCTACAAGCATGATCCAGCGGCCTTATAAACGGGCGTGTAGTCGACGCCTCATCAATGCGAGAAGCTTCGACCAACGTAAGCACGAATATGGAGTGAAAAGAATAGTGGGTAGACGTAAGAAACGTCGATATACGAATCTGATGGACTTCGAGAGAGGCTTAATCATCGGATTGAAAACCGCAGGGTGGTCAACGCGCCGGGTAGCCCGTCACGTTGATCGCTCGAACTATGCCGTCCGAAGGTGCTGGGAGAACTGATCACGGGACGCAACCCAGACACGGAGTATCGGCTCTGGATGGACCAGGCATACCACGAATAGAGAGGATCGAATGATCGTGCGGCAGGCACGTATAGCGCCCAGGGAGACCGGATACATGATACAGATACACGTAGCGACTCTTGTGTTCCCACGAACTATATCTGAACGCCTGAAGGAAGCGAATCTGAAATCCCAGCGTCCCTTACATGTGCTGCCGTTAACACGGGAACGTAGGCGGTTCGAGGTGTGAAAATTCCAGCGCATTCCAGGTGCGCAATTCCAGCAGGATAATGCCCGGCCGCACACGTCTCGGGTTGCACATGCCTGCCTGTGTCATGTACAGACACGTCCATGGCCTGCCAGCTCCCCAGACCTGCCCCTATCGAGCATGTGTGGGACCAGTTGAAACGCCAGCTAACTCGTTGCAGCAATCTTCGGGATTTGGAACGTAACGTCCAACAGGTGTGATCTCATCTGCTGCAGGACAACATCAGGTATCTGTTCGGCACCATTCCAGACCATATTCCTGCTTGTATCGCAGCACGAGGCGGTGCGAAGCGCTATTGAGGATGACAGGAGTGTATACCACAGCTCTCCCTGTACGTGTTCTGCTGCGCTATTTTTGTGATCACGTATATCATTCATCTGTATCGTTCCATCAACAAAATTTCAACTCCATCTTATGTTGCGCAATTTTCATTGTCCGTGAGAGTAATTAAGCCTTCTTTCCTCAATCTGCTATTATGATCTTATTAGGGAAAATGCATTTATTTTAATTCTAACTCATTTCAATATATACGTTGCATTAGAATGCTAAAAACAAATATTTTTAGATACAGAGTTTGCAAGATGTTTTACAAGACTGTTAAACCCATTAAATGATGGTGGTATCCTAAATCATAATAAGACGGATTCAGGTTTAGACGCTCATCTAAATACAATTGGTTTTTGAGAAAGTTAAAAATGTTTATATGTATTAACATTAGTTGTTCACATCACGTACAAAACGTACTACAAACTACAGGAGATTTGGATATAACGTAAAATAAGCAGTTTATTTTAATTCGATCCAAAATTATAATATTTTTAAAGGACGATATTTAAAAAAATATACAACAACGCATTATATACCTACGCATTATTCATTCTACGGAGACAATACTCGTTTATTTGAAATTCCAATTGCGTTTTCTTAAAGGAATTACTGCACATAATACAAACATTCGGCATTATTTTTCGAATTTGGAATTTAAGAAAAGTACGTTATAAATGCATCTATTCATATAAAAGAACTAGAATTTTTATATATATATTCGTTTGCAGTTTCCTTCTTTAAATGTAATTTTTTCATACTGTCTCATTTTTCGCTGATTCATATATCCATAAATTGTTGCTCCCCGTGGAATAAATTCCATGCATGCCCCAGTTACCAATTTTTCGTCTACTTTTTATAGTTCCTATATATTCGTTTTTTGTGATTTCTTCACTTTGATGGTGTAGTATTTTCAGCAATGAGAAAACTGTGTCGTTTTGATGGTGTATCTTTTGCTGGTGAGACGAAAATTAACTTTTGAATATAAATTGATTCGCTTAAACTGCTATTGAGAAATAGTAAATTGTAAGTAACTGATTAGCAATAGTATAACGCAGGTATTGTAAAATTGTACGCTGTCCACCGGTATCAAAGGCAAGAAAGAGATCCTTTCAGCAGAACATATAAGGTAGCCATAGTAAAAATCAGGTAATAGTCTGACACTAAAAAATAATCACGTTACTTGGATTAGTTTGCTTTTGAGGATGAAACGCAAAATAGGTTTTTGATTATAAAATAGGGAGAAATAGTAAATGGTAAATACTCGATTAGTAGTAGCATACGACAGATATAGTAAATGTGCAAATTGTCCTTCAGTTTGAATATCAAAAAGGAACAGCTATATAACAATACATCATAAAGTAGTCAAAATCAGATAACAGTCTGACAATACAAAAGCTCACATTGCACTTGAGGGCAAGCGTTGACTATACGAACTCAATAAAATTTCATTTTATAAAACAGGGAATAAACAGCTAACTATTGCAACAAATCTGATGTTGATAACGCATGACTTCCCTTATATAATTCAATGAATTTACTTCTTTAACGGTAAAATTGTGATGAAAAAATTCACGGTACACTGATTTTAACGTTAAATTGTATAATACGCTTTTCTGGATGACCACATGTAAAACTATTCCGCACCCAATTAACTTATTTTTTACGCTACTTTAAATTAATAATTATCAATATTGATATCATCCTCAATAAGCTATATATTCTATATGTTTAAATAATAAATTCAACAATAAGCGTCATTTTCATTAAATTGGCATCATTTTTGCAATTTTGACGATATTTTCGTCAATGTGGGGCTAAATATTGCCAAGTTGACGATATTTAGAAGAGATTTCCTTATATAATAAAAGATATGCTCATTATATGAAGGAATTAAAAATTTGCAAAACATTGCATCCCATTTGGCGTCATTTTTATCACTTTGGCGACATTTTTATCAATTTGATATTATTTTTAACAATTTGGCAACAGTTTGTCTAATTTGGCGACGTTCTCGTCAATTTGATAATATTTCTATAAATATTGCATCATTTAAAAGGCGCCAAGTTGGCGATATGCTGCCAAAATTTTTCGCCAGAATTTCGCCAAGCAATACAGATGAAGAAAGAGGTTATATTCATGTTGTTTCCAAAATAATTAATTATCATTAATTAGTTGTCATATTCATCGATTTAGCGACATTCTTATCAATTTGGCGACTTTTATATGTCAATTTGGCGAAATCTAAAAACTCACCATGTTGGCGATATTCCGCCAAATTTGTTGCCAAAATTTCATCAAGCATTATGGTTGAAGAAATAGGCTATTCTTAAAGTAGATAAACTACTAATGGCGTCCACACAAATGCAACACTATGGCCCAAGGTATCTTCTCTTATAGTAGATTCTTATATTATTCACAAGATGATGAATTGTCATCAATTAGTCTTCATGTTCATTGATTAAACGTCATTTTTATCTATTTGGTGATATTTTCGTCAATTTGGCAACATTTAAAAAACTCGCCAAGTTGGCGATATTCCACCAAATTCTCACCAAAGTTTCGCCTAGTATTGTGGATGCAGAAATAATTTATTATTATAGTAGATAAACAACTAATGGCGTCACATTAGATTGCTATTACCCAAAGTGTCTTCTCTCGTAAATGGGCCGATATAGATCTACGAGAATGATGATAATAAATTTATCGCATAATATTACATATGAAAATTGAACCGATTTCACGGTAGTTAATACTTTTTATGAATTTTCTACGATTTTTTGATAAATTTATTTTAAAAATGTGCAATATATGGAGAACGGGTTTATGTTAGCTTTCTAAAGTTTATGTCAATCGTTTGCTAATGAAAAATTACATCATATGAAATGATTATTTACGTAATTTTTTTAATGTTTTAATTTTTTATGAATTTTTTTAAATTTCATTTTCAAGTTTATATGGGTTATGAACATTTGATTGTGTATAAAAACAATGAGCTTACAATATTCATTGATAGTGATTTTTGTACCAAATTTTTTTCGAATCGCTTCATTCATTCCTGAAATATCGTCTCCACAGTCTAGCTGACACGCACAAATATATACACACACACATACTTTCACACACACACGTCACCTTAAAAAACGTCTGATTCGGGATCAGGGATGCTTGAAACGTGCTCTCCCGACAAAAACTCGAATTCAAATTTTCGACCGCATCACATTACTTTCCTTATACATTATACTATGTACACTAACTTCCAAAAGTTAAGCACACAATGCAAATTTTCATTTTTCGAAAGCGTATTTGAATTTGAGTGGCTGAAAATCGCTGCGGATGTAGATGGCAATATGCAAATATCGTTTGTTACAGCCAATCACGATTGACTGTCCGAATATGTGCTAATTAAGCAGCCGTTGAAGACGCCAGCATTCTGAAGGGTTTATTGAGATGCATTTAAATGCTGATACGGAGTGTTTATAACTTTTGTAGGATTGTATTTGATGATATTCGTGTTTCTATGGTTGAAAGAAGACTAATGGCAGACAGTGAGCGCTGTCGTGCTGTCGGACGCATTGAAGCAGGTCAGTCAATCAAAGATGT
This sequence comes from Amaurobius ferox, assembly GCA_951213105.1. Classification (NCBI taxonomy): domain Eukaryota; kingdom Metazoa; phylum Arthropoda; class Arachnida; order Araneae; family Amaurobiidae; genus Amaurobius; species Amaurobius ferox. Next base: position 23,517,024 of record OX578145.1, on the reverse strand, counting down.
TGCTATTTTCTTTGGCGTTGGTCATTCGGTAATTTCTCGATTATGGAAACAATTCCAAACAAGTGAAACAGTTGTCCGGAGTCCTGTGCCCGGCCGTCCCAAGGTTACCATCCTCTCTCATGATCGGTATATTGCTATAGTAGCCAAGCGGAATCGACGAGTTACCTTCACAACTGCTACATCCATGGTTGCAGCGGTACTTGGTAAGACAGTAACTGCCAGTACTGTGCGCTGAAGGCTCTACGTGAAGGGACTGTATGTCCAAGTACCATGTTTTTGTGTCCCACTACCAGTCCAAGCCAGAAGGACAAGATTAAAGTGGTGTCGTCAACATGTCAATTGGACTGTCTCAGATTGGTGCAACTTCCTGTTCCCTTACGAGTCCAGATTTACCCTGGAATCAGAGGATAAGCATGGAAAGGTCTGGAGAGAACGAGGCATACACAATCAGGCCAATAACATCATTGAACATCACGCATTCAGAGGCGGCAGCCTCATGGTATGGGCTAGAATTTCATTGGGATATCGCATAGAGCTGCATATCTTTAACGGCGGTTCTGTGATAACTGCGCGGTATCGGGGTGAAGTCCTAGACCCCATTGCGAGACTACGCTGCAGCAGTTGGTTCTGATTTCCTCCTTATGGACGATAATACCGTCACCATCAAGTTAACATTGTTGACGAATACCTGGAAAGTGAGGGTATTTCTCATATGGAGTGACTGGTATATTCCCCCGACCTTAGCCCCATTGGAAACCTTTGGGATGCCATCGAGTTTATTGTCTCTGCACGTTCATCTCCTCCAGCCAGTCTCATAGAGTTGAAAACTGCCTTATTGGTGGAATGGTCATTGCTCGTATCTGCGATGGTTGATCACCTTATTGATAGCAGGAAAAATCGTTGTAACGCTTGTTTGAAGGTCCGGGGTGGTCACATACCATAATAATGTAAGTTTTGTTTGGTTTGTTTGCCTTTAAACATCATATTGTTATTGATCCAAATGTGACGTCATCATATAACTAGCGAAAAGTAAATATGTTTTTCATCTTTGTGCATTATTCTTGATTTCTTTAATGCACAAACACATTTGCCACTTTCATGTACAATTTTGAGTTAATCAAAACTTTACTTTTTCACTTTTGTTGATTTAACCATCAATGCTTAACTTTTAGAAGTCAGTATATATAAGGAATGTAAAAAGTTGCCAAAATACAAAAAATTATCGTAACATACAAGATTGCCATCAGCAATTTTTTTAGCGTTTTACACAGCATTGTGGTGGGCTATAATTATAAATTTAATACTACCTTAAGGAATACTTGAACAAATTGTTCGAGCACAAATATCATAATAAAGCAAAATATAAACATAAATATCAGAATAGTGCAGCAATGCTTATATAAATTACTGAAATTTTACTTAACCTTCACAGAAATTGTGTTTTATTTATTGATTGATACTACCTTGTATCATATTAATTAATTTATATATAAAACTTTATTCAATTTAAATAACTACAATAACTAAATAATAACTATAATTTTAAACTTTAATAATTTAAAACTTTAATTAATTTATAAAACGTTTATTAATTAATTTATAAATCCAACTTTAGAGCGTGAGTTCCAGGCAATCTTAATCACGATACAGTTCTATCTCTATATTAATAGTGTTACTGATAAGGAAACATTAGTAAATTGTAGTTATTATGTATCCGATATTTATTAAATTTATGGGATAAAAATTGACTATATATTTATGTCTTCATTTTCATCATCTCGAAAATTGTGCTGTTAAAAACCTTTAAAGTTCAGATATTAAACCAAATGTGGAGATTTTTTATTTTAATTATTATTAATTTTTAAATATGGTGATCATATAGTTTTAAAAAGCTCTTTTGAGAGTTCCGTTGGAAATGAAATAACCCTACATTTCCTCCCAGTGATAATGCGCTCCCTTACAGTATCTGCAAGATAAATTACAAATAGTATATTTTTTAAAACTATTTCTATTATTTACAACCATGATCTTTATTAATTTCATACAATGGGAGATATTTTATACTTGTGAGACATGAGATTTGCCAACTTGAGACCCCATGGTGGTCTTTATTAAGCCGAAATCAAATGTGTAAATACTCGACTCAAGAACACATGCCTCAATACTGCATGAGACACTTGTTGACAACATTGCTGCATTAAAATGACCTTGGTTTGGCAATCGAAGCCTACACCTCTCGAACTCTATTAACCAGCTGCTGGTTCATTTCGATAATTTTTACCAGATCTTTTGCCCCTGTGTTTTTAAGCAATTGCTGCCATGAAAAGTTTTTTCACATCTTTTCATTTATTTGAGTAACTTTACAACTTGACTTTAGGATAAGACTCCTTCCTTCAAAACCCCCAAATATAATTGGTGTTGTTTTACCCCCTCATCAGTAAATGCGGTTCCTTTGTCGGTCCTGAAGGGATGCCCAGTCGCCCTCTCTTGAAGTTGATTCTTCTGGCCGGCGGAGCTCGTCAGGCCGCAGCATGGATCCACACGTCCTCGATGCAGGACATCTGACCTATCTACAGATGTGAGGTGTTTCTTTGGATGTCTGGGCTTCACCATTTTAGAGCTGAACCCAGTGGGAGCGGTATTCACAGGGACCGTACCCTCCTTCTCCTATAGCCAGCCTCTCGGAAACCATTACGGACTATATTTAGCGTGTCCGTACTCAGGGTGAACACGGATACATTTTGAGCACAGCCGGAAATCGAACTCGGGTCGACCAAAGACAATCCCCACCCATCCAGACTTTGTATCGCTCTTTCTCGTTGGTTCTAATGTTATTAGGATTTATGGGTTATAAACCAATGTCAAATTCAATTTCAAATATCGGCGCCGTTGCGTAGGTCCCATTATCACCACTCGATTCCTACAGTCATTTTTATTTATTTTTATTTATTTATTTTTTATCTCAAAGTTTTTAATGCAATAATTAATGTCACCCATTTAATTAATTTGTTGAGAATCAATCCATATTTTCAAGGTTTAATCGATGTGCTTTAATTTAGAACTTTTACATCAATTCCTTCAGATCTTTCATTGTTTGAGAAAAAAATATATTTCGAAACTTGTTTATCTATTTTTTAATAATTCTACTTATTAATTTTCTAATCATTTTGTTTCTCACTTGTTCTCTACATTTTAAAACCTCTGAAACTAAAGTCTAATTAGTGGACTATAATTAATTAAAATATGACCTTATCAGTTTTATCTTACATTTTGTTAAATAAATTTATCTTGCTGAGATATCGCTGCTAATAATCTTTCGTGATATTTTGCTCATAATTATTTGTTTCGATATCATTTTTTCTTTAACTAGCAGTATACCATATTTTCGTACATAATATATAATGTAAAGAAACTTCAAATGTACAGTTATGCGCAAATCCTTATAGTATTCTGAATGGCATTGTTATTCAAAACATTGCATTAAAATATTTAATAATTTAATAATCATATGCGGAAGTTTAAGAATGTACATTCCCGTTATACAAAGTTATCTTACAAGCAGATCTGAAAAAGTGTCAGCAAAATGTATGAAATTGGATCAATGTAAACTACTCGAGTTAGAAAATGCAAAAGCTTGAAGCTTTGGCCGTATAATTGTGTAAATTACGAGACACACTCAGCTGTCCGATGTAAACAAATTCTGAAATGCAAATAGGTCCCTTGATTAGAGATCAGAATATAAGGGACAGAAATTGCAGATAAGCCAACAGTTGTTAAGGTGTCTACAAACTATCAGTGAGTGTTTGTCAAAGAGGTTTGATCACTGATTTTTGATCACCTGAACAGCTATTTGACGTGTTTGTCAAAGTGTGAGGTCAAGTATATATCTTGTAGAGCGTCCTACGTTTTCTTTAAACATTGAGGAGTCAGTATGATTGACATTTGTATTAACCAATCGCGAGCCCATTACCGTTTTGTGAATTGAATATAGTTATTTTCTTTTTAGTCCATTTGTTTTTAATGTGTAATCTTTTGCTAATTTTAATTTTTAAAATTTATTAATTTTATTAAAAATGAATTTGACTCAAGATAAGATCGACCAAATTTATAGACTAAGTTTATAGACCAAGTTTATAGACTAAGTTTATAGAGACTAATTTATAGACTAAGATCGACCAAGTTTATAGAGACAAGACTGTCAGAGTATCACAATAAAAATTTTAGACACCGGTGCTTATCAGAAATAGCGAAAGTCGTTGATTTGTTGTCTAAGAAGGCCAAAAAAAAAATACTAGGAGTTTACTTATGAAAATAGAAAAAAGTCGCGGATTCGATGCGGAGTGGAAGCGGTAAGCTAGGCGAAGTATTTGCCAATTTATTTAACAAATATAATTTATTATATCATTTTATATTTAGTAATTAATGATTTTCTACATATGGATGGTCTGTAGGAAATTCAGGTAAGTATGAATACAAATATTTTGGTACCAGATTTTTTTTTGTACATGTCTTAATATTTTAAGTAATTAACTATTTGCTTTTCTACTTCTAAAACAAAATCCATCTAAAAATATCTCTGATCCAATTTATTTGTGCACGTTTATTGACAAAAAGCCATTCTACACATACGTTAAATAGAATGTTTTAAAAAATAAAAATTAACATAATTAATGCTTGTGCCCAATGCTGAAACTAGACATTTGGTACATAGAGCTAAAATAATTTTGGTGCCCTTTTTAAAGTGTATTTATTTTGTGTATTGTAGGAAGAATAGTTTCTGTGAGACCAGAAATAGATCTCACATTTGATGAGACACTTTTATGTGAAATTTATGGTGACCAAAACGGCGAACAAAGCGTGTAGTCTGGCTGGCACCGAGGTTAATCACTCCGTGAACACACTCCGTTCATCACTCCGTACATCACTCCGTATGGTCAGAAGACCATAAATTTAGGGGACCATAACAGAGCAGCTGAGCTGGGCCTTACGAGATGTGCAATGATGCCATTGGGTAAAGGAGTAACCAATAGGCGCCAAAAAGAAGTAAAGGCGGAGTTACCCCACCCCCACCCCCACCGAGGGAACCACAGCCTGTGACCCGAGAACCAGAGAGAAACGATGGGAATTTTGACTTAAAAGCAGACAGATATGGAATTTTGACTTAAGAGCATACCAGCAGAGACGATCAAGATGTTGACTTAAGAGCATACCAGCAGAGACGATCAAGATGTTGACTTAAGAGCACGGCTAGAGAAGAATGAAAAACCTAACAGACTTGTAGAGTGTCCCGTAGAGGTTCCAAAATAATGGAGATATATCAATGTGTAAGTGCAATCAGAGTACGAGGACGAGCCACACACCAAAGAGTTAGTCGCCCATTTTGTTGCTCTAAGTCCTCTGGACGAGCCGGACAGCCTGGGGCTTTCACACCAAAGAGTTATGGCCAGTACTGAGAACTGATGCAAGCATTTGAGATATGATCAAAGCCCAAGGCGAATTGGAAGGTATTCGCTCAATAACAATCACAGGTCATAGACACGATAATAATTTTAATAATACTGGTCGCATATGTTCCCTCCGCTGCATTAATTAATGAATATAAATGTTGTTAATAAATGTTTTATTGCTTAAGTTTAAATGGTGTGATCAATTTAGCATTTTATTAATTAATTATTCCTTTACAGGACTCACACGAAAGGTAAAATAATTGGAGGGTTTATAACGGCACAACAGGCAATGTACGATTAAATAATAATTCCACTATATGAGAATTAACGGCCATGTCAACTTAATGAATGTAATATTAAAATAATAATTACTAAATGAATTTAATATTTAAAAGTGTAACTTAAACTATTTTTATTTTCGGTTGCCACAGTTTATACTTTCAATTTATTGTCGAATTGTCGGTTTGTCGAATGACAGTCGTCGGGTGAGAGTCTGGATGCGACATAGAAACAGATACAATTCCGCTGCGATTGTTGAATGCCATACTGCTGAACAAAGCGAAATCATGGTTTGAGATGCAATCGATTTCAATAGCAAGTCACCATTGATTGGTATCAGATGCACAATGCCGGCACGACGATGTGTGGACAGAAGTGCTGCGTTTTGTTGCACTTCTCTACCTTCAGCAGTTACAAAATACTGTTTTCCAGCAAGAAAACGATCGACCGCACACGGCAATCATCAGCAGACAAGCCTTAAAAGGCAAGCATGCGCTTCGTTGGGCTCCGCTGTCTCCAGAACTCTCACACATCGAACACGTATGGGACATGATTGGTCGTCATTTGATTGCCCTTCCTTCGCCTCAAACAGTGGACGACCAGTAGAGGATGGTTTAAGGCATATGGTCATCGGTTCCTCAGGAAACTTTTTGCACTCTCGTTGCACCTGTTCCTCGCAGGGTTGCTGCTTGCATCGCCGCAAGTGGTGGTCCTATTGCCTACTGATCATACAGTATATGTCAGTACTGTATTGTATTATACTTCTGGATTTAACATCACTTATTTATATATGACATCTCTATCTGTCTGTCCTTTATCATCACACTATTATCGCTCTTTCATGGTGTTACATTTTCTGAGTCATTTAGTTTATGACAAAATGAAATTGGTTCAACATATCCCAGAATGAAAGCTCTAAAATAGTTTCAACAATTGATCCAAATTTATATATGACTTTCAGAAAACTTTGCCAAAACGAAACAGATGACTTAAGAACTTATAATCCAGTCCAGAATGCAATTGCATGTAACTATATATACTGCTAAAAACATGTCAAATGCTCTGGCTCTAGATGCTTTTGGAAACTAGACGGAGAAAACAACCATGCATGCAAACTCTCCATTTATGGGAATCTAGGGATGCAAGATGTTGAAGGCATGAACAGGGTTGCCAGATTTGGCGATTTATTGCCATTTGGTGACATTAGGCGTTTTATTTAAGGTTCGAGAAAGGCCTCGAGGAAAGCAATATTCTGCAAGATGTGAGAGCTTTCCAGAATTTGGCGCGATGCGAGATACATTCAACTGTAACTTACGTCAATGTTTTGCGATTAGTAGCTGTTATCTTGTGAAATTAGTAGAGTATTTAAGTACTGTTTTAACCGAATATTGTTCCTGCATACGCTGTGCTTGTGAATATCCATATATATATAGAATAATAGTTTGAAATCCCAATGATAGAATAGAGAATAGTTGCAACTCAAAAAGCCTAACTTTAAAAAATGACTATATAATAAAAAGAAGAGAACCTGAAATCAAATGGGAAAAAATGCAAATTGCTTCTCATCAAGCTAAAGATAATCAACAAACATCAAAGGAATGGAATCTATAATGGAAAAACTAAAATACTAGCATTAAAGCTATACATGTGGACAAGCTCTGGGCCTAAATAAATGAATTGTTCATTTTGAAAATATATTCGTCAGGTCCAAGTATTTAATCAAAATGAACACAAATATGTGTTTCTTATTATTAGAGATAGATATAGAGATATTAGAGATAGATAATATCTATAAGCTCTAATAACTTCGACAACACACATAAATATAGAAAATAGTAAAGGAAACAAGAGTACCTGGAATTAAAAAACTGAAAATGTGCTATCCATTGAAGCTCAAAATAAAGAGACAACTGTTGTCAATTGCAAAGTTTGAAAGTAGTGATCCACTATTGCCAATCATGTGAAACAAATAACAGTAATGCGAAAAGGCAAATAAAGATGATATTCTACAGTAAGAGCTACACAATATTGGGGGGTATAATCGAAAAATCGAAAACAGTGAGGTGTCATCGAAGTAAAGTGTAATCGACACACACACATATATATATATATATATATATATATGGGCTATAACATATATATGGACTATAACATATATATGGACTATAACAAGAATTTCATTTAAACAAAATCATATATACAATTCTAAAATTTTATTTTATAATTCTTAATATCCATACTCTATATTAAATTCAATTATTTAACTAAATCACATACTTTGAACTGAATATGTTGTTTTGATACACAGAATTTCAAACTCTCTAAATTGAAAATATTTTCATCATTTACGTAATCATGCTCCGTTGTTACATGAAAGATCACAGTTCGCGTTCGATATATTGCCTCAAAGTATCTTAGATTCCTATTACTGAAAATATGACGAAGAAATATGCGATGATAAATTGCTTGTTCGCCCCTCTATAATCAGGATTTACAATGGCAATCCTATACAGTTACAAGCATTTTCGCTGGATGATTACATATATCGTCGACGAGATTTTGTAGCTGATGACTGCATCAAAAATCAATCTTATATCGACTGCATGTTACTGTAATGTGAAACAAATCCTTCTGATGTAGAAACCAATATTTTGGATCCATATATCAGTTTATATTTTACGAAGTCGATATAGTATATTAGAATATGAATGGACTAGGGTTTTGGCAAACGTGGAGATATATAAAGGTTAATGAACAGTTCCAGTAACATCTGTATTATGCATTTGACAACATTTTCTTTAATTTGGCAATATTTTTGTCAATTTGGTGATATTTAAACAAAAATCTGCAAACTTTTCAATAAAATTAGATAGTTAAATTATACTTAATTAGGGACTAAATTAAAGCAACTGATCATTTTCTTAACTTTATATTTTTAAAATGTTCCCGCTTCGCACTGTCTAAAATATATGTGCTTTTTTTAGGATATTTGATTTAAAATAAGGGATATCTTTGACCGGAAATTCAAATTTCAAAAGAAAACTATCTCACCCTGAACATCTCTATAAATTTCGTAAAAATCAGATTCATTTTTCAAGTAGATATTCTGTCTGATTAAGGAGGGGAAGAAGGATATTGTAAACCCAATAGCTTTTAATTGAAATTTAGATAGGATGCATATTTCTCGCTTTTGAAGATACAGCCATGTGGATTTGTAATAATATTCTTGGGCTACATTATCACAGGCCTTCCCAACGGGCAATCTAAAATTCGCCATGTTAAAAATAATAATGCCGTCGTGTAATAATAATACCGCCAATAATATTACCGTGTTAGGATAAATAATGCGGCAATAAAGCGAGATAGTTGAGAAAAGCCAATCATAAAGTTGTAGAACATTATAATTAGTAGGAATCAACACCATGAATGAACGAAACGCGTACATGAAAGGCAATAGTAGTTATTTGATAAAAAGCCGTACATGAAACACCATGACACCTCCAATGCTTATCAAAGTCGCGGTAGAATTATTTCTCGAATTCAAATGTTTATTGTTGCTGACGAGGGACATTTTGAACAGAATGTGTATTACATTTCTGGATACGCTCTTTTTCAATTTGAGCATTACAAAAATCTGCTATATTATGTCAAATAGAAGCCTGATGTAACAGTTTTATTGTCGATTCCTACTATCTTAACAAGATGTCTACTATCTTAATCTACTATTTACATGATTGTAAATGACGTTTCTCGCCAATCACGCTTTGTTGTCGAGTTCGTATCCTGACATTTTAAACCGTCGCTAGGGTAGCTGACATAACTTTTATTTGATTTGGCATGGTCACTTTCCTACAGATAAATCTAACCTGTACACTGATAGAATTTTCATTATAAAAGTTTTCAGTATATATGGCATTTTTATTTTTAATAGAATTCCCATTCAAGTTATTAGCAGGTTTAAAAACTTTCTTAAGAACTCTATAAATAAACTTCTTTTATAATTTAATATACAATGCAGAATGATAGCTTTGAGAGCTCAAATAACGATTTGTTAGCTTGTAGGATGTTTGCAAACAACCCAGCAGTGAATATTCAACTATCGATCTTACTGCAGAAAATGTTGAGCAAAACTATGTTATATCCGTGCTTTACGAAACACAATTGAACCAAGAAATGCCTTTTTAAATCTTTTCGTTTAACGTTAACAATTTCGTCTTTATTGATTTACTTTCATATCTGGAAAATCCAATTCAACTTTATTCAATCAGAACAACATTTGGCGTTTTCGGGAAGAAATATCGTACGATATCTGTTTTACTTCTGTTGAAAATAACCCATATTATTTGCTATCTGTAAACGAAAGTTTAAAGGTTTATATGCTAAGTCTTAGCATAAATATTGACGTATGTATGCAAAGCACATATCAAAATGAAAGTAAACAGAGGGTTGGATATTTTAAGGAAGACTTATTACATGATTGACGTTTGATTTTATTTACAGGCAACCTTTGATTTATTCTAAAAATATATGTGCCTGAAATTTATATTTTTATCTTTGAAACTTGCTTTAAATATGCATTAAATAACCACTGAGTGAACAGTTGTCATAGGTTAATTATATAATAATAGCCGAATATCCGTTGAAAATCAACTGTCTCACAATAAGACCCCGCCCCCCGAATAACGGGAATTTTTGAATTATTCGATTTTACAAGTGGTCATTTTTAAATTGTTCCAACGTGAATTGTTCACGGTGTTTTATTATTTCAGCTTTCAAACATTTTTCTGTGGAGCATCCCCTTAAATAAGCATATTTGAAAAACTGTATTCGTCAGACGGTTCTCAATTTGTTCGGCAAATCGAACATTTTGGTGTGCGGCACCCTTAAAGTATAAAATATTGGAAAACTGAAATTGCACACTTTCTTCATTTCGAACTATCTACCCGTACAAAGAATTTGAAGTCTCATTCCAAACCATGGTGTTTTATTATTTCAACTTTCGAACGTTTTTCTGGAAAACACGTCCTTAAATGAACATTTTTGTAAAACTCTATTAGTCATGGATTTTTTATCAAATGATTAGCCCAAATACCAAATTTCAAGTCTCAATCAAACTTTCAAACAGGCTGTTCTCATTTGTTCGACAAATTGAATATTTTGGTGTGCGGCCCCTCTAAAGTATAAAATATAGAAAAACTGAAATTGCGCACTTTCTTCTTTATGAACTATTTAACTGCACATCAAATTTGAAGTACATATCCGATCCCGAGGCATAGTTTTTCGTCATTTCTACTTTCGAACGTTTTTTTCTGAATCACCGTCTAAAACGAACATTTTTGAAAAACTCTTTCGTATTGGGGTTTTTCATCAAATGATTAGCCAATATACCAAATTTCAAGTCTCTATCAAATTTGAAAGCAGGCGTTTCTCATTTGTTCGGCAAATCAAACATTTTGGTGTAAAGCACACCCCAAATTAGCAAAATATTGAATATCTGAAAGTGCACACTTTCTTTCGAAAAACAACAAAGAAACAATTATAAAGAAACATTCTAAACAAGACGATATTCTAATGGATATATTATTTCTGAATCATTCTACACTATGCAATATTCTGAGACATTCCTTATGAAGCATTCTAAACAAGAAAATATTCCGATTGTTATACTCTCCCTAAAACATTCAAAAATGAAACATTCTAAATAATAAAATATTCCAATTGGTATACTCTTCCTGAAACATTAAGAAATGAAACATTCTGAACAATGCAATATTTCAATGGTTACACTTTTCCTAAAATATCCAAAATTAAACATTCTAAACAAGATAATATTCCAATTGTTATATTCTTTCTGAAATATTCAAAAATGAAGCATTCTAAACAAGACAAGATACCAATCGTTATACTCTTCCTGAAACATTAAAAAAAATGAAACATTCTAAACAAGACAGCATTTCAATTGTTATGCACTTCTTGAAACATTAAAAAATGAAACATTCTAAAGAAGATAATATTTAAACTGATGCATTATTCCTGACACATTCTAAAAGTACTACCTAAGGCAAGTTAAAAGTAAGAGGACAATAAATGCGTTCGTCACTAAGAAATCTATTTACTGGTATTTTTCGAGATATCTATAACAAGCTCAAGAACGACTGACCATCTAACACTTAAAGTAGTATGAGGAAAGAATTGGAATAAACTGCTTCCTCTAGATCCAATGTTTGAGTTTATTGGGATATTTTGAACCGAAACTGATAAAGAACGTCCTTTTATTGATCCGTAAGGCATTATAAGGGAAGCAGAGACACAGAGAGCAAATAATGAAATATTGGGTAAAAATAATATTTTTAAATCCTATCAAGGTTAATAAGCGATATTTTTTAATTTTAAGAAGTGGTATAATATTTTCAAAATGTCTCAAACCGCTTGAAATAAATTAAAAACTTTAAGTTACAGGAATATATTTGATTTTAATGTAAGATATCTTAAGACGCAGCGTAGGGTGTAAATTATGAGAAAAATGTGATGGGGTTAAAAATAAAGTGGCATCATATTGTTACAAGTACGTAGCACATAATTTCAAGGTTAAATTGAGTGTAACGTGGTAGTATTCCTCAACTGCACCACGGACCATGCTAAATCTATTGAAATGTACCATAACTTTTATTATATTTCAAATAGAGGAACAGACTGGAAGTATAAAGTATCACAGCACACAAACCTTGGAAGGTCTTGCTTCATTCGAGGACATTGCTAAAGGATCCACTGTGGTATTTTTGCGTATGTTGGCAGGTCATAACTGCTTACAAACTCACCTATTCAATATTGGACAAGCGAACTCCTTATCGTGTTTTATGTAACCATGGACAGCCAATGACTGATAGTCATCTCAACATGTATAATGCACAACATGTTTCTAGTGATATTGTTCGGAGATAATGGAAAGTTCGTAGGATTAAAATTAGACAGTTTTAAAATATATATATTTTATTTATTCTATTATATATTATTTATTCTATTATATCTAATATACGATATTATATATAATATATTATGTTATTTAGATTTTATTTATTATTTATCTAACTACTATATATTATATTTATCTATTTATTTAATTTAAATTATAATAATTTATATATTTATTAGACCAGGTAATGACTCTCTTAGTTCTATACATGTCCACAGCAATTTTTAATCATTTTTATTTAAAAAAATTGATTATAAATATGGATATTACAAAGAATAAAAGAGATCGAATTACATTAATGAAATTACATTAATGAAATTAGAATCATATCATACGCAATTAATTTTCATTATATCTGAATCTGAAAGTATATATTTATCGGAAAATTACAAACATATTGTGCATGTTTCAAATAAAGCTTGTATACTTCATAAACTATTAATTTCCAAATAAATGTGTTTAACTATTTACCACATTTTTCCTTTTACGTTATTTTGGTTATCCAATTTATGGTCACTGTACTTAAAATGGAATCAAATATTGCCATGGTCCGTCTTCGTGTGGTTTGTTTGCAATTGTCTGTGATTCAGTTATTTTCAAGTTCATAATCCGTAGCATCAGGATCTCTACTTTCAAATTATTGATTTCCATCATCAAATAATGTTAATCAAAGTCTTTATAATTGCTTAAATATAAATATCGTTCTCGATTCACGTGTAGAAAACGTTAATTGTTATAAAGGTTGGGCACCATAAATTCTTCTTTCGTGTGCAATTAGTTTTACAATCTTAAATTATTACAAAAATAGAATGTCTCAGGGAATGTTTTTGCAGAAAAATGAAATATATATACAGTATTGTGGCAATTAATTGAGAAATGTCATTTTTTTCGTTTTATCTCACGTAAGCTTAGGAAGAAGCACTCCAAATTAGCCCAGAGTTCAAATTGCAGTTATTATCAAAGTAGCAGGTGTTCGTATGCACCTGGTAAGTAGCATGTGTTCAAATTCCTCCGCCAGGTGGCAGGTGTTCCGCAGTGGTAGTTTCTCAGTTGTTGCGGGGCTCATTAGCGTCATGGATATCAGCGCGGAAACACGTGCTAAAGTGATTGCGCTTAGAGAACACACTTCTAAGACGTTCGAGGAAATAGGTTTTGGGGACAGAATCTCGTGTTCCCGTAGAGGGAATGATGAACAGTGCCAGTTACGAAGTCATATTGACCCGAAAAGTGCTTCCAACCATGGCTAAACTGTGGCCAAACGGAGATTGCGTTTTCCAACAAGACAGCGCGCCGTGTCACACTTCGAAGTGAATCAAAAATTCAAAAATTTCTGTTCAAAAAAAAATATTACCGTACTGGATTGGCCCGGGAATTCACTAGACTTGAATCCCATAGAAAATATGTGGGCTATTGTCAAAAAACGGCTTCACAAATTTGACTGTACGACGATGGACAAGCTAATTTCGGCCGTTATTGACATATGGTTCAGAGACGTTGAAATTAAAACTACATGTGCTAGTCTAGTACATTCCATGCCGAAACGTGTCTGTGATGTTATAAAGTCTCGGGGAGGTCATATCACTTATTAATTTTAAATGTATCCATAGAAAACTTGAATAAAACTGAATTTTATAAAAAAAAACTGCATTTCTCAATTAATTGCCACAATACTGTATGTTATATTTCATTTACCGGAAATATTTTTATATTGTATAATATATGAATTTCAATTATTTTTAATCAATTAATAAATGCTGACCTTTACTTTAATCCAGAATTGCTATTCCAACATGAAAGTAGCAAATTTTTTAAATAAATTATTACTCGTGCTATGTACTTACTTTCAATGCGAATAGTATTAGAGTGTTTTTATCGTAAAATGCATGCATACTTAACAACATCATATTCAAAATTGGATTATTATGTCGTATTTTGTGAATTGGCGAGTGTAATTTAAAAATTAAAAGAACACAAAATTAATTGGGATAATTATATCTGACGTTTTAATTAATCAACGTAATAAAACTTGTTTAATTAAACTTTGACAGGATTAAAAATATCTCTGGGCATTTAAGTGCCATAATTTTATACCTTATCCGGTCATATTTCTCAAGCTTTCCAAAGGATGATAAATATTAGCAACCTGGTAATATTTCATCTAATTTGCTATCAAGGCCAATCGACCTTGACTTAATAGTGAGACACATGTTCTTGTACATGTATTTATCCAATTTGGAGTGTTTTTTCCTCAGAAAAACGTCAGGAAATGACGAACATATTGAACAAGTCATAATTTTGGCTAGAACAGTTGAATTAACTAGAAGCCTTTTGGAATTAATTCTTATGTACTGCTGTAAAATGTAATTTAATTCATTATGTTTCATTAAGCCATTTCGTCAGTAGTAAATAAATATTTTTAATAGCATATATCCTATGGAAAATTCAACTTATGAGATATATTAAAGTGAAAACATTCTAAAGAAGGTGATTTTTTTATTTAACACATTCTTTATGAAACATTATAAAATAATACCTTAGGCAACTTAAACGTAAGAGGAAAATAAATGTAATCTTCACCAAATAATACTATTTCGTATGATATCCATAACGAGCTTAAGTACAACTGATGTCTAACTCTTAAGTCAGCATGAAGAAAGTATTGGAATTAATTGTTTTTTCGAGATTCAATGTTTGAGTCTATTGGGCTAGATTAAATCGAAACCGATAGAGAGCGTTCTTTTATCGATCTGAAGAAAGTTAGGAGATCAAAGGCACATGTATCAAATAATTAAATGTCAGAAAAATAGTATATTTTAAACCAAATTAATATTAATCGCCGATGTTGCCTCCTCCACTGGTTCTATTTTATAAATTTAAAGAAGTGTTAAAAAAAATCCAAAATACTCTAATTGAGAAAAATGAAAAACCTAAAATTGTCGTAACTTATTTGATTTTTGCTCCAGTTCTCTTAATGCACGTGTTTTTTTTTTACATTTTCAGTGAGTGTTGTTAAAGCTGCACAATGTATGACACTTTAATGTAGTAACAAGATAATGTTATTTTGTGACCAAAGCGTTATTGTTTCGAATGAGTCATGCTTGTCTTTAAATTGATTGAGTTATTATTTTTAAATATTAAGCAAGAAAATAAATAAATATAACTGAATTAATGTCAAAGAATACAATATTATTGAAATGGTGTTACTGTAAAATGGATACACTCATGTCAAGATTTAGATATCATGTTTGACATTGAATTGCTACGTCCTAGCCTTTGAAAAGGTAAGCGAAATAAAAGAGACAAAAATGCCATACACATGAATTCGAAGCATTAATAATGTATCTTTATTCATAGCAACAATAAACGGACACAGGCACAATATACAGATATTTACTCACAATTTTGTAATTGGGGTAGAAAAGCAAGTACCCGATACGTAAGAAGCAATAAAATGCACAAGCAAAATAAAAATTCAAAAAAACTGCAATTTTTCTCTCAAAATCAGGCATATTCAAAATGCACTATTCCAAATTCAAACGCATCTGAATCCAACCGTTTCAGTTCCATACTTTTGTACTTGAGATTGAAAATTCCCCCAAAAAATGATACCTCGAAAAATTATTGACTTTCGGTATTATTTCTCAAACTTTCCGAAACTCGCCAAAAGTTGCCAAGATGGCAATATTTCACCTATTTCATCGCCATTGTCAATCGAGCCTAACTGCATCGTAAAAGACTGTAGGTAAGGTTTTCACTTTTGGAGAGGTTTACAGGTACGGTGAAATGTCAAGAAATTGCAATCATAATGAATTATGCATTATATTGTTGCAGTCTAAATGTAATTTGGAATAAATTCCTAAATACTACTATGAAATGAAAACTATTTTCTTACCTGTTATCAAGCCATTTTGACAACAACAAACGCAACATTTTGAAACTATACAGCTCTTGGGAAAACTAAACTTGTAAAGCATATTTAGATGAAACATTCTAAACAAGACAGTATTCTGATATGTCATGTCTGAAATATTAAAAAAGTACTACCCAAGGCGAGTTGAAAGTATGAAAACAAGGAATGTGTTTATCTTTGAATAATCTTTTTACAGGTATTTTTCGAGATTTATATAATAACGAGTTCAAGGATAACTGGCGTTTAACACTTAAGACAGTATGAGGAAAAAGTTGGAATAATCTGATCTCTTCTGATCCAATACTAGAATTTATTGTGCTATTTTAAATCGAAAAGATAACGTCGGTTATTGATCAGAAGAAAATTATGAAGGAAGTAAACGCAGAATGAGCACAGAATGAATCGTCTGAAAAGTATTATTTTATTTTTTTAAATAATAACACTTAAATATTTTTTATCCTTATCGGTATGTAAATCTATAAACTTAAAACGGTAGTTTAAATACATCCAAAATTTCCGATTACTTGAAATACTTGATAAACTTATAGTTGAAGAAATAATTATTTTTCATTATAAGTGTCTTAAAGTATTTATTTTTTAATTTTGAGATGTTTTGGTATATTTAAACAACGCAGGAGGATTAAGGCATATTATTCAGGGCGTATTTTCGGGCGTATGAATGCTACGAGATTACGTAGCGACGCGTAATTTTGTTCATTTATTGCGAAATAGATATTACTATATGTAACCGATGTTATGTATAGTTATTGCTAGAGCTAAGTGCACCGCAGCTATGCTTAAAGTTAAAATATATCAAAACTGCGTGATATTCGGTTGAAAGTAAGTTGGTTTTCGCACATTTAAAACCTAACTTTAATACAATTGTAGTATAATAAACTCAAAACTATCTGGTCGATATCGATTTGTGCAACATTCGTCCTTTTTTCAATAGTTTACTTAATCCACTTCCATTTTTTTAAATTAAAGGATTTAAAAATTATTTATTAAAAAGTATTTATTAATTTTTAAAGGATTTATTAAGTTCTGACAAAGATAAACAGCTAAAATATCATTGAGCAAATTTCTCGTTTATATGTAAGGCAAGTTAAATATAATAAGGACAAAAATAGTTACTAAAATTTAATTTATCTTTAACCATGGCTGTGAGGCCGCTTACACTTTGGATTTTATTTATAAAATGTTTTCTACTATTCGCTATAATGTTATTTATCCTAATATTTACCCTGCATCCTTTTCTGACCCTTTTGTCGTATAAATGTAGACTTCATTTTCACCCGGCGATGTTTCGTCTTCTAATTCATTTTTGTCATGAATTTAAATTTAAGCCTGCTCATTCCACCGTTACTACGTTATTTAACCGTATTTGTTCTGATACATTTCAGGATAAAAATAACTTCGTGTGTCAGACCGGGGAGTACGTTTTTCCCCTTTTATCTCCCTACATTCGTAGTGCAAAACTTACTGTCGGTATTCGTTTAACTGAGTATAATCGAGATGTTAAAAATAGAAAACTGTCCACTGCCAATTTTGTTATTAATGATGATTTTCATCCTATGTTCGATCAGAATTTTAATTTAATTAGCTACAACAATCCCAGTAATATTGTACTTTATGAACCCCTTTTCATTTATCTTTACCATGATTCTATTTGCAATTTTGAACCCATTCAGACCCTTAATTATGACTGGTGTCTCGTTCATGATATTGATATTGACTGCTGCTTTCTGTTGCTTTTGACGACATATCTGTTCGTTAATATGCAATATATGAGTTTTTTCATTTTGAATTTTGTAATTAAATTATGTTTTTTAAATGTATTGTATTTAAAATGCAATATGATTTATATGAAAGTTTAATCTCGCGGTTGTGTCCTGTGTATTTAAGTTCATGCTTCCCCTCTAATTTAAACTTTGCCACTTATTACAGGTTACTTCTCATACAGACCCGTAAGACCTAGGGGAGAGAAGCTAGCTGCTGAAGGCACTGCACTCTAAGTGAAGCAAGGTATTCCTCACCATTGATTAAGCGTGTCGGTCTAACGAAGCTCGAGACCAATGTAATCGAAATCACTATTCCAAATTCGGTCCTGATTGCACTTGCTTCTGTGTATATCCCACCAGTAAGCGTAGCAACTTTTCAAAGCAACGATCTAGGAGAACTTTTAGGACTCTGCAGTAACATGATCATAGCTGATGACCTAAATTCATGTTATACTGACTAGGACACAGCTTTGAACCAGCACATCACAAATATAAAACGATTGCCTCACTGCGACAAATTCTGGACAGTAGCTCTGCCAATCCCAACCCACTTCATGACGAAAAATAACCACAGTATCATCAATTTGTCACTTTTTTAAATATTCCTTATCATTATTTGATCAACGCAGACTGCAACCTGAAGTCTGATCACATTTCTATCATTTTGACAAAATATATTTAAACCATCCTGTGGAGCTGCATACGAATTGGTATAACTTCTGTTAGACCCTTGAAAACCACAGAACAGCCCCCCTGTCAAAATTACCAGCACAGACGACTTTGAAAAGTGTATCCAAGATATAAATTATGTTCTGCTCGAGGCAGTATCTACAGCCGCGAAACCAAATCTTTCCATACCTAATTATCACACTCTTTCAGGTACTATTAGGGAGCGTAAGTAGCGTAACTGGTTACGAAAGGATTGTCCAGGTACCCAATTTACGGCGTGTAATTCCGTAAGCTCCATAGTGAGATCAATGCTATAATCAATACACACACCTAGCAAAGATGGCGCACACACCAACGGATCAGACTCTTTGGCAAACAGCTAAGAATCTCAGAACCAAGAAAACTACAATTTTACCCATTAAAGGCCTACATGGACTATTCCATACTGCTGAGGAAAAAGACAATGCTATAACAAACAGCTTGGAACTCCTATTCACATCATCAGCCACCACAGATATAGAACAGGATGTACAGCGGACCAATCACAACGCTCTACGCACAGATACACCAAACGACCTAGACAACACCCCATTGTCTGAAGTTATTCACATTATCAGCAGTCTTTCCGAAGGGTTGGTGGTAGGGGAAAGAGGGTACGGTCCCTTCGGATGCCTCCCCCACTGGGTTCCGGTCTAAATTGGGTGGCACTTCCCTGTCGTCCAAACAGTTACCTTACACCTTTCTGGTAGGTTGTACGGTCAGGGTCTCAACATTATCAGCAGTGGTATTAAGGTAAAAAACACACGGTCTTGATAGAATTAGTAATCGCATTATTAAAAATCGTCCCATTATTTATGTATGCTGGTTAACCGTGCTTATAAATCGTATGCTCGAATTTCGCTTTCTTCCCAAAAGTTGGAAAACTGCCGTCATTATCCCTCTCACTAAAGCTAATCTAAATACATGCCTAACAGAAAGCTACACACCAATTATCCCTTTATCAAGCGATTCAAAAATTTATGGATTCGTGTTGTTTAAAAGTTTGAATAGTTTCTACAGATCGAATAATGTCATAATTCCTGATCAGCTCAGATATCAATCTGCTCATTCCGCGCAGTCCCAACTTAAACGTGTAGTCGAAACTATCCACGAAAACTCCAACAGGCAGTGCACCAGACGGAACTTCCAACGGGCGGTACACCGGCATTTTATTTTTCGACATCTCAAAGGCAATTGATAAAACTTATATTCCCGGTTTAATTTCTAAGTTGGTGCGACATGATATTTCGGCACAACTTTTGGCCATCATCGATTCGTATCTCACTAATCGTTCCTTCCGCGTACGAATCTTCCAAACTCTCTCTACTTCTCGACCAATCAGGACCAAGATTCTACAAGGAGGAAATCTCGCCCTCTTCTTTTTATATTTTTATCAATGACTTACTGAAGATACCACAAGTTAGGCTGGCCGTCTTTGCAAACGAAACAGAACTGATTGCATGTAGTTGTTCAGCACTGAATTCCATTAACACAATCCGAAGCTACATAACTTATACTCCTGAGCACTGGCCCGTGAACTGTAAAATCAAAATTAACGCCTCCTAGATTGCAGTGTGTATTTTTAAATCCAACTCGTGGGAACTTAATCATAACTTTGCCCTTAAAATTTTCAATGAACTGATCCTTTCTGCCACCAAAATATATGGGTGTCAATCTTAACGCCTATATGATATTATCGGAGCATGTTCCAAACAAGCTCACTGCAATTAAAAATCCCTTTTCCACCCGCCGCCCCCTTCTTGGTAGAAAATATTTCCTTTCCCAATCAGATTATTCCCTAACAGCATTTTTTTTCACAGTGACTAAGATTTACGTCTCACACTGTGACTTTGGGACGTCGCAGTACGTCTCGGCAATATCATATTGAGGTCACAGCTAAGTCATTTTGGTGATTTTCATGGTAGTTTGTGACGTCGCATATTAATTTGTTCTTGACATCACATTGTAATTGCCATTGTAATGCCGTCGTATTGTTAGGTGTTAATTGAAATTGTGGAAACATCACAGAATATAGTCATAATGAAGTTACAATGTTACTAATACGTAACGTCGCATAGAAGTCACAAATATGATGTCACATTGTGACCCAGTTGGCACGTGACTACAACGTCACTGTCACACATGCGACGGTCTTTGCTGTGAGGGTTCTTTACAACTACATTATTACACTGATCTTTTTGTATGCCTGCCCTGTCTGGGGTTCGGCTATAAAAACGCTTATTGAGAAATTGCAAGTATTCTAAAACAAGGTTTTACGATGCATTGGAAATGCTCCTCGATTTGCTCAAAACGATGTCATTCATCATGACCACAAAGTGTCTAGAGTTGAAGACCAGGTTCGGCGGTGCACTCGACATTTTTATAAGAATAATTCAAATAGACCATGATTTAGAGATTTTGATCAAAGCTACGACAACACTTTCTTAGCTTATCTAAGGAAGAGTCGTCCTAGAAATGTTCTAGTTGACTCTTTAATGGTGAACTATAAAAATCCGAAATATACGTGTCCACAATCTGGAGTTACTTAAGATGAATTCGATCCGAATCACGACGATAGATGGCGCCTCTGTTTCTCTTTTTCACTTTTGTGAAAGAGATTCCTAGCACGTCATTCGATCTCAATCCACTGACTTGGCAATATTGCTCCTTTAGCTAGCTCACTTGACTTGCTAAGGCCTGTAGACATTGCACGTTTATTATAAATTTATTTTAATAACTGTAATTTTTAACTTATGTTTTCTTTGTTATGTAAAATTATAACTTAATGTGTATTTGACTACTGGTATATTTTACCCTAGTATGAGCTTTTCTATCACACCGCTCACTTTCTTACCTCTTCTAGCAGTTGGCCAATCCTAGACAAGATGAACTTTCCGACAATTTCTTCAGATGTACTTCCTGCACCAAGCACTGGAGTACCAAAGTGAATCGACAATTATTGGAACTTTACGAAATTGGACATTTACTACATATTCGATGTGGGAATAAGTGTTTTTATCACAAGCTCCCTTAAGCGATTCGTCTTTACTTGACTTTGCCACTGATGAAGGGCACAATAATGTTCCGACAATTTAAACTTTTATAAATAGCCAATTTTTTATTATCTTTATGTTTTAAATTGTTGATGATTTGACGTTTTTTTCATTCATTTTCATGAAAAGAAATACATTCATCACTGCAAAATATCTTTATTGGGTGAATGTTTTGTTGAAATATAAGGCTTTTCAAACTCCCTCCAGATTTGTATGATGAAATGCACTTAATTTTAGGAAATATTACAGTTTTGTGCAAATTTTATACAGCGTTTTAGTATTAATAATGTATATATAATGAAATCAAAACGTAATCGATTTATCCAACATTCAGACATTTTTTATAATTTAGCTAATCTACTTCCTGTCTCAAATTCCAATTTTTTTATAAAGAATTTCATAAATCAGGTTTCCACTATATCACAAATAAACAGAAACTAACAAAATCATGAAACCTGATTTTTATTGATCCTCCAAAGTTTTAAATATATATTCTTAACAAATTATTTGTATTCAATTCCATTTTTAGATGAAGTGTCAAATTTTACATTAATACACATAAAATACTCTTCATAATAAAATACTCTACAAACACATAAATTACTTCACATACTACATTAATCCCCATTTCTGACATCCAGAAAAGATACCATGAAGTAGTATTTTTATCCATTAAAAATAACTAGATTTTCTGCACTTGCAGATTCATTTAAGCACAATCACCTTCCAGACAAACGCATAACTTTTGCAACAAAATTTAATTATCTCTCCGTGCATTAGATTCCTTCCACTATATCGTGTCGACTCTGTACTCTATTTGCACTATTTGCAGACGCTAGCAAGGTAATGTGCCTGTTGATGTTTTCGAAAACAATGTGTAATTTATTTTTCGGTTCAGTACATTTTTCACTTCAAAAATTTACCTCCGAAGCTTAAAGATAAAATACAAAATACGAAATTAAGTAATAACCAGCTATAATGTGTTGTGTATTTGATGATCTTTACACGGAAAATTCGTGATAGTAAAATAAGCAGAGTGAAACAAGCACCATTTAACTTTCTCATATGATCTTCTTCCAAATTGATTTAGTTCTTAATATGCATCGAAATGGATAAAATATCATATCATTTTATGAAACGTATACTCAAATCAAATATAGTACTTAAAAGGAAATGCCAGTCTGTCTGTTCGCCTGTTGATCGCTTAGTTTAAAATCTAAGCGACTCGCATCTACCAAATTTAGTACCGTAATACCTCAGGTGAAGGCCGAAGACACCTCAGTGCGATCTATAAAATATAATTATATTTTTATTTAATTATCTTATATGTTGTAATGGAATTTTAAGTGACTTCCACACAAATCAGTTCCTTTGCAATCAAAAATATAATCGCAAAGATTACGTCTTGGAACTGCCGAAAAAAATCAAAAATTGATCTTATCAACGAGCTTTAAACCGAATCTGGTATAGTATTCTGTCTATAAAAAAATGAATATTCATCTAGATATGCGTAATTTGGGCAATTTCATTTTTATTTTTGCACATCGACGAATTAAATATTAACACTATTCTAATTTATTGGCCTGAATATTAATTGATATATTCGCATTTTAATAAAAAAAATGAATTTGTCTATTTCAAAATTTTAAATTATTTTTAAATTGGCTTCTCTTAAGTTGAGATTTTCAATTTTAACCGCTATCACGGAAAGCAAGTTGTACAAGTTCCTGCTACTGACGACACACCTGGGGACGTGAAAGTGGTTTCATGAAGCATAGTTATACGTTCTCACAAGTCACTGCATTACAATAACTTTTTTTTTCATTATTTTGTTCTAAATGGGAGTATTTTTTAAGCTATCGTTGGTTTTTGAAAACTCGCTGTAAGTTGCAACATATATTTAATCAGAGGTTTACATCTTAAATTCAGAGTAACGTCAGGTAATTTTCTCTTCTTGAAATAATTTAAAATTATGATTTATTTTTGAGATGGCAATAATCCAACCAAGTATATATATTTGATTGATTTCTGTTAATATATAAAATTTTAATACTCTTTAAGTGAATATAATGGTTAAAACTATCAGTTCCGTGCATTAACAATATTACTAACATTATATTTATATTTTCTCCATAGAAAATACTTTGTGAGACAGTTATTGAAATGATCAAGATGGTTAGATAAAACTCACCAACCGAATCATCGACAGTTTTTCTACGAAACACAAAAGTAAAGCATCTGAAAGTAAAATAATTACACGACAAATAATTACAAGGCTAAGGAAAACACCGTGAATATTTTATTTCTTGATTGTTTAAGAAATATCTGAATTTCCAACGTTGCACTGGTGAGCTTTTCATAAGATACTTGAAACTACTAATTTTAAACTTAATGATTTAGCTTATATAAATGACAAATATTGCTTTTATTTTCTTAGCGTTCATTGAAGCATTGCTTAGGATGCTACCCAGAAATATGTATACATTTCAATTATAGCCTTTTAAATGAGCATACTATGGTAACCATGAACTTTGTATCCACTATGTTATTCGGTCCTTCAAGGTGGCTAAATTATCCACATTCCCTTGGTAGTATGCCAAGCGCTTTACATGTCCCCACAACTAAAAGTCACAAGACGGCGGATCAAGCGAACAGGCTTTCCACTTCATGGAAAATGCTTGACTAATTACTCTGTTGTTGGTAAAAGGCTGTCGTAGGACTTCCTGTACGCGCAACTCATTATGAGGGGGTGTTCCATCATGCCAAAATATCGCAGTTTCAAGACATTTACGCTGCTGCAGTTGCGGAATAACAAATTTCAACAGCATTATTCGATACCTCTCAGCATTGACGAAAAAGTCTTTGGACCAATTGATGAGATTCCACGAAAAAATACGGACCTATGATGAGTGAAACAGTAAAGCCACACCAAACTGTTACTTTCGGAGAGTGCAAAGGGATCTCTTGAAACGCATGAGGTTTCTCAGAAGCCCAACTGCGGCAATTCTGTTTGTTTCCCGTTCCATTCAGATGAAAATGCGTCTCATCACTCCACAAGATTTTCCAAGGCCATGATTCTTCAACTTCCATGTGAACTAGGAAAGTCAGAAAAAAGTCTAAGCGGCAGCAACTGTTGAGTGTGGCTGATTTTGTATGATAAAATTTTAGCAATTTGCGCACGATTTTCCGTAGCGTAGAATACGGTATATCCAGCTGCCTGGATATTGCACGAACACTGCTAGATCTGGCTGTTGGATCCTCTATGGCAGTTGCAATTGTATGAAGCTTTTCATTCTTCATAGGTTTACGCCCTCGTCATGGAAACACTTGTAAAGTTCCAGAATTTTCAAAACGCAAAACCATTTTTCGCAAACCTGTGATAGTCATAGAACCTTTCTTTAGGCCTTTCAATCTCCGATATTCTCGAAGGGCAGCAGAAGCAGTTTCATTTGTCTGGTAATAAAGTTTTACTACCAAAGCATGATCACGTAAACGTTAGCATAGCGAACTTTTAACAGCAAAGCACGATCGTAAAATTGTAGCGCATCATTGATTCCGACGCATTCTTTCCGTTTTCCTTATATCCTCAAAACTAGTAATACGTACTAATGCCGTCAGCGTCAGCTGACTAAAATTTGCATAAAGTTTTGCATTACCACCTCTTTTCTTCATGAAAAGCTGCATAAGTACTACAACGCACTACTGCGTTTGGGATACATGACTGCTAAAAAGTTTGATAAAATATAAGTGCAAATTTGAATGTAAAATGTGATGTCAGTGTCAAAATGCACGTGAAATATTAACTTTTTCTACTTCATATGCCAATTTTACTCCAAAAATAGGCCTTACAGCGCCACTTTGGCCCGCAGTGGCAAAAATTCGAACTATTTTTCTTCTTTTAAAAATCAAATCCCCATGGTCTAAATAGTATTTACTGCAAATTCGGTTGAGTTTGACCCAACAGTTTTCTCACTATCTAGCTCTAAATACCTCCACTTTAATTTTGGCCACCCTGTACTAAAATGTACTAATTTTAACCCTGTACTAATTTTAGCTTTTATCCTGCTTCGATTTAAGCTTAATAAAACAGTGAGAAAAGTATATAAATCTGTTTATCTGCTTTCGAGTTATATACTTTCAATACAGACAGAAAAAACACATATTTTAGTTCCTGTTTTACAGTTGTTAGGTGTAGGGAGTTAAAATATATTTCAATGCATTCCTTGTATTTGACATTACTACATGCATAAAAGTTTTGTCAAAAAGTCCACGCATTTCATGAGTTATTTACCTTCTGAAAGTATTTCCGAATAAAAATGTAAATTAACGTATTAACGTGATACAAAATCAGGACCCGTTTTATCCACAAACTTTCTCCCATTTAGGCTTAACAAAGTAGCGAAAAATTTATGTAAATCGGTTAAAGCTTTTTTAAGCTATAAGTGGGCTTTACGGTAAAACAAAAAATGTATTTTAATCTCTGTGGTTTCGCAAGTAGATGAAGGAGCATGAAACGTATATCAAAGACGGTCTTATATCCTGAAAATATATCATCCCAAAAATGTAAATATTTATGGAGATATTTAGCTTGAGGGCAAATTTTGGTATATCTTCCTTTATCCATTAATACGTTACAAAATCGGAAATATTTTTAAAGATAAATCTGCTTTTAAATAAACTTAACAGGTTATTATGCATAATGTATTTGAAAATCAAAAGTAAATTTGTATCAATCGTAACTATAGTAACTTACAAATGAATCATTATTTAGCTATATAAATAAAGCGAGTTGAATTTATTATTTTGATTGGAACTGCTTTGAAAAGTAGAGGATATAATTAATAGTCATATTATACTTGTGTTCGAGAACTTGACAATTATAAATTAAAAGTACATCAAAGGGATATTTTTAACTTATTAACATATACACTCTGTCGCAATAAAATATACGTATTCATAAAATATTGAGCTACAGCCAAGATATTCGACATGCACATATCGTTATAAGAGTTATGCAAATGATCAAACTGTCAGCGCCAATAATGTTATACCAACACTGAGTGATTGATCTGTGATTCTTCCTATGAATATTGTCTCTATTGGATGAAAGCACACGCTGCGATACATGGTCATGGAATGGCGGACCAACTAGCAAAGTCTATCACATCTAAAGCATCTGTGGACTACGATTTTACTCTCAATTATCCAACTTTGATTATTAATCAAACTAGAAATTAATGTACAGTGGCAGAATTGAAAAAGTAGTATACAAACGTCTTTCTCAAGTCAACACTGACATATGTTTTGGCGACTGTTATCATAAAAAAATACTTACAGTAAACCTGCACCATTATGGATAGACAGCTGTATATGTCATTAACGGTATTTAAGATTGCATACTCTAGGCAATGTTCATATAACTTGTATTCCAGACTCCATAGCTAAATAGTTTTGTGTGAAAAAAATTCAGCAATTCCTAAGTAACTCACCTTACTATCGCTTGAGATATTTGCTTTTGCATAAGTTAAAATTAGGCTTTATTGAAGAAATAATAAAAGTTTAGGGATCATTTAAAATCACAACTATTGTAATTGCGTAGGCACAGACTTTAGATACACAGATAATACAGATACACAGATAATATATGTGTGTGCGTATGTATGTATTCAAAGTATTGGAATCGTGCCGAAGATCGGAATTCTAATTTTTGAAGGATCTGCACATTTTGGGACTTCCAGAACACGAAAAACTCTTTTTAGGAAGACGTCTGTGTGTGTAAGGGTGTATCTGTGTGTGTGTTTCTGTGTGTCTGTGAGGTTATTGCATCCACTCTAACTGAAAAACTAATGGACCGAATTTAATAAAATTTGGTAGGTAAATTTTTGTGGGAAACCCCGATGTTCATTTGATTATAGTACGATTCGTAATAAAAGAATCTGCCGTCTTTGCGAAATGGCCGGCAGAAATTATGCATGAGTAGGATTAATGCATGAGTAGTGGTATGGAATGTTAATTATATATAGCATTGACCATGGGTTTTTGTCCAATCAAGCATTCGGATTTGTCTTGAAATAGTTTTTTATTCTGTAGAAGGCATTATTTAATGTTTCTTACATTCTATAATGCATATTTTAAGATACAATTACTTTTCGCCTACATTAACGTGCCAAGTTGTTATTATAAAATAGCATAAAAACCTAAATAAATGGTGCTTGGTTTTAAAGTACAATTTGCAATGCCTGGTATATTTTTGTTACATTATCACGTTATTATATCATTTTATTTTTAGCTCATGGAGAAAAAATTAAAATTGCGAAATAGATGAAATTATTAAGAAATATCATAAAAAAAAATTCCACCGTAGATAGAGGCTAAATCTTTAGGCGCAGTGAGAAAGATTTGTGCTCCCAAAGTTATTTTAGTATCGAATCATGTATTCGTAATTTCATCCAGGAAAACAAACAATAACTTCAATATTAAGTGAGATGCAAACAACATTCCTAAAACATCGCTCGTAATAATACCACATTTTCAATTTAGTAGTGAACGTAATAATTATTTTCAAATCATGGAATTGGGGTCAAAAATACCTGTTTTATCTGCGTTAATTTTGCGAACATAATTTTTATTTATCCCTGGTATTTGACAGACTATATAGCCAGGATGATTTTCATTTCTTTAATAACACTTCCAAAATTTTAAAAATAATCTTCATTAATTCTTAGTCACTTTTAGAAGGCACACATTCGTCTGAATACAAAAACATATAGAAATTTAATTCAGTTTTGAATATTTTGTAGCCCGTACAATCCTATTAGAAATTACACAAATTCAAAATCCTGATAATTACGTTCAATCATAAAAAAAAATATTTATTTACAAAATAACAACATTTTATTTTGCGAAGCCAGGCCTACATATATCAATGGGCTGTCTCATTAGGTATCGAAATAGTTTTTACTTTTAATAAAATATATAAAAATGGGTAATTTGCTTAAAATTTTAATCTTATTATTTCACTTCGAATCCTTATTTCAGAAAATAAAATAAAGTGGCCGGGGGTAAGTTATAAAAACATTGAATAACTTTTTGGTGTGTATTTTGGATTGGTAAAAATGCTTCCATATCAAGACTGGATTTCCATTCTATTTTATTTATGTTGCGAAGGGTCATGGGTCAATTTCATTTAACTACCGTCATTTGGGCAGGTATTTATTAAGTCCTAAATAGACAACGGTATTATATCACCCCACAGAACATGGAATTGATAAACATATAAAATCAAATATTTTTATTTTAACGGACCGTAAATAGATATCGATAATATTTTAATAATATATTTTACATAAAAATGTTTTTGATCCTTGATTTATGGTCTTGTCAAAATCACTTACAATTATTCAAGAACGCTGTCTTGATCAGACGACGAAAGTAGTTGAAATAAGTAGGTAAGTAAACATACACTGACATAACACATAAAACCCTAAACAGGGGTTAAGAGTAAATAAATAAAAATATAAACATGCATCTGTTTCGAGGGTGACTATTCTGGTTCTAATATGGTCAGTTGACCAAAAAGTTAAAGACCACTGGCATAAACTATGGCAATATTTATCACTCAACGTAAATTAAAAATGTAGTCTAACCTTAAAGCGCAAGTATGTCGCTGATATTCCTCTTTACAATTCTTTGAAATTAGATTTATGTTTCATATGTGCGTATAACTTTATATCAAACTCTTTTATAATACATTTGTAACACGATGATGTGCACAATGCAAACACACAGCCACAACACACACACACACACACACACACACACACACACACACACACATATATATATATATATATATATCAGCCTGATAAAATAATGGAACATTTTTAAAGATCCTATATTTGCAACATAAAGGTATTACAATGCAATTCCTTTGTGTTTTGATTCCTTTGTGATTCCTTGTGTTTTTGTCCGTTTTTTTTTTAAGTGAACTTATTATTGAACAGCGCGCATAATATCTGTCGCGTAAATATTAATGTTTATAAATGCAAACAAAGACTATTTATTTATTCAAGATATATATCTTCAGAAGGAGATTATCTATTTTCTAAATAAAACATCTCTCTGCGTATAAGAATATGCGATCAATT
This sequence comes from Amaurobius ferox, assembly GCA_951213105.1. Taxonomy (NCBI): domain Eukaryota; kingdom Metazoa; phylum Arthropoda; class Arachnida; order Araneae; family Amaurobiidae; genus Amaurobius; species Amaurobius ferox. The sequence goes on along the minus strand of OX578145.1, from coordinate 23,486,726 downwards.
AACCATATTTTAAACTGACTTTAAAGAACTTAAAAATACTTTATAATATATAAAAATGCAGTTTTCTATATCTGAGATACTAAAAAAAATTCTGTTTGTTATTCCAAATGTACATTAAAACCAATTTAAGATTCGTTTTAATGACAGTTAATATATTTGCAGTGTATTTTGATGCGACTTTTCTAGAAACAAATATTTAAACCGATGCTGTCAAATTGTTTCAAATTATTAAGATTTTTAAGCGTTAGTGCAGCCCGTTTTAACAGGTTATTATGAAAATAATTCAATCCAAAACAAATTCAGTAACTCGATCTGAAAAAAAAATGATTTTGGTCAATAGTACATGCAGTACACTATTAGCAACCTATGTATTTTAGTGCATCATATTCAGCTCTTTATGAATTATACCATTTACAGAACATCTTAAACTCACGACGAAAGAATCCATATTCAAATTCAAAACAAAAAATAATGGATAGTTGAATCGAATATTTCCAGCTCCACATTTCATACCACGTCACGATTAATGGATTGATTTTCCAGCAGTGGCAGGAAAAGAATAATAGGCACATATATCAGGAGAGAAAAAATACATTATACGAACTTGTGAAATATAAATAAGATAAAACTACCTACTATCATAATGCTCGCGTTTGAAAAGAATAGGTCCTATCGCTTTTGATAATTTTGTATTTGTATGCATATGAATAAGGAAGACGTCATTTTTATTCATGGAATATCAGAAAAAGATGGGGAAGAGTTTTATCACGTTGCTTTATGTTATTGATTTAAAAAAAATATTGCATTTTGTTGCTATCTCTGCTTTCGCGTTCATATATGTAAAAGTTATGGTGCAAAAACTATGAATTTCCTTCAACCTTTACATTACGGCTCCAAGAATCCGCTTTTTCAACTCCAGAATGGCAAAATAACTGAAAATTCCACCCCTGTAAGTAAATACCTTCAATGACCTTGCCCTTTGTTCGTAACTGGGTTCCCTCTCTGTCAGGAGAAACTTTGAGGAAGGGCTGCAGGCATTCTTCAAAGCACTCAACTGGGTACAATAGACGTTCTCCTCCGTTTCCAGAAAAATGGGGGTGAAAAAGACTGGTACAGCAGTTGAACCAGCGCCGTTCTAGGAGAAAATATTTTCAGTGGTACAACTACTGTACGGTAGTTAAGATATTAAATATATATATTTAATCGTTACACATCACTAATGATTTTATTCCAACAATCTAAATTTCATTTACATGTGCATTGGTTGTATGTTTAATCCATCTGTAGCTGTCACAGGATAAATCTGAAATGAACAAATGAAACGTCCAATAACGCTATCAAAATTTAGTAACATCGCAGAGAAGAAGAAAACTAGTCATTTTCTGTTACAACGAGACATCAGATAGTTTTAATTTTATGATTATTACTTTTTCGACAATATATAGTATATATATAAAAAGGAATTAGTGATCGGGTCATAATCTGACTAAACTATCTTGTATTTACTAAGGCAGCATGTCAGAAATTCAAATATGTAAATACTTTAAAAATAAAAGCATTTATTCTCAGTGCAAAACGTTAAGAAGAAAAACATATTTAAAAAAGTTGGTAGTACTAAACGAACTGTTGACATTAAATTATGAACTGTTGATATTATCTATGCGCTTGCGCATGCTGGTGATATCAAATATAACAACTTCCCAATGCTTTATCCCAAATCGTCAGCACTAATAATTTCACGCAATTCCTTTATTTTAACTAACTACGATAATCCCCGTATTACCTTGTTCGTTGAATATTTATTTATTTATATTTATGGTATGATCTTCTGTAATTATGACCCTGCATAAAATCTCAGTTCTACGTGGCGTCTCCTTCTGGATTTCCTGAACTTTAAACCTTTTGCATTTTGAAACATCTAAATATGTTTGTATTTTATATCTTATGTATCATATTATTATTACTAGCGAAGTCCATGGCCATTTTGGCCCTTCAGTAATTTTTAAAACCGGTTTATCTATGGGATATATTTTTACTATTATAAAATATTATATTCAACCACTGTCTGTGTAACCACAACGCAAAAAGAGGTACTATAATATGCATTGTTGTAAATACATTAAAAATAAATCCAATATACAGCTTTGTTTTCAGTATTTGATGTCATATGTGACGTAAAACTGGCACATTTAACGAGCAAAATAATTTTAGAATATTATTGGTGAAGGACTGCGGAATTAAGAAGTATGCGATTAAAACTGAAGGAAGCATCATGTTTTCAATATGAATTAACATCATTAATCATGAAAGCAATATGAATTAACTTCATTAACTGAATAAAAATATAAACATATACAAAACACTTAACTGTGTCTTAACTTTGACCTTATTGGAATTAACTGAAGTGTAGCTCAACTCGACTTTCTCATATTTGAATTCATGTTTTTTCAAATTTTACAAGAAAAAAAAATTAAAAACCGGTTCTGTGTGTCCAACTGATTACAACTATTGTATGCAACCATTCACTTTAATGAGCTTAAGAAAATATTTCATTTGATATCATACTTGACAATATACCCCCCGGGGTAACTTTCTCCCCTAAGGGTGGCTAATGGCGTCATGAACAATAACACATTACATCGCGGCTATGTTTCACAGCAATGATTGAAACTATGAAGTTTCGTGATCATTAAGCCAAAAATAACCCTTTTATATATGATCATGTCAAATTTTGTAAAATGCTGCCATGTTCGAAATATAAAATTTAGAATGCAGTTCAAAATTTTATCTTGGATTTTAAAAAAATGCTATCTAGCTCTATATTTTCAGATAACAAAGCCGGACATAAAGTTTCGTGAAGATCCATAACTATTTGTGGCTGCCATTGTGCACACAAGAAATCTACCACAGACATCTGACTGACAGACGGACATCACTCCAAAAATAGTCAAAACGTGTTCATAAAACTTATATTGTCTCAAAACTCTTAAGGGTCTTAAAACGTATATTGGCATGAAAATCTGGAATTAAAAAATTTCCGGGAAAACAATACTTTCTTAGTACCAGAAAGTAAGAATGTGAATAATTGAAAAATACTTGGAAAATTAATCGTGTAATATTTTTATTTTCCAAATTCGTTTACTGAAATGCACCAACTAAAGGAAAAATCGTATGCTTTCCAAAGATCAAATTCCTATTCCCTTTTATCATTTAAAATGAAACATGGAATTTCCGCATATCCTTAACTCAAGGTGAAAGTATCAATAATCCTATCCAGAACACAAAAAGAAGATTGTTGAATCGAATCTCTCCGGTTTCATATTTCATACCACGTCAAGATTAATGGATTGATTTTCCGGGAGTAGCAGAAAAAATGATAACGGGTGCCTATATCTTCAGAAGATGAAAAATATATTCGTCGAACTAGTGAAATATATATATATATATAAAATGATAAACCTGCTTATATATACTGCCATAAGACTCGCATTTTAAGAATAGGTTAATGTATTTTCTGATAATATTGCATTTATATTCATATAGATGATCAAGAACTCATTTTTGTTCTTGAATATAATGAAGAAAATAGATACGTCGTTTTCATCCGCTTTAGGAAGTATCATTATAAGCATTATTTCAATGCATTTATTATTCTTCTCTATTTAGAAAATCCATTTTTTAGACAGCAGTATATGTTTGTGTGTGGGGTTGGGTATGTATGTGAGGATAGGATAATTAGGCATAGGACATGATAGAATAATTGGGTATAGGACAGGATACGATAATTGGATTAGAGGATATATTATTGTGGAAGGTGAGGATATTGTGGGAGTTGAGGATAGGATAATTGGACATAACAAGATAAGATGTATGTTAGCTTGAATGTTTGTTTGTCTGTTGACTATGTCTGTTGCCTATAAAAATCAAAGCGAACACCAACTAAGAAATTAGGTACAATGATAGCACAGTATTGTCTGAAAACAACTCTCAGAATTTTGTTTTTTCAATTCAAATTAGTGTTTAATTATTTTATGAAGCGCATTCTTTAACTATTTTCATACACATCGGTTTCTTAGCTATCGAAAATATTATCGAAGTGTCCACCCTCGGAAAGATCGTAAACGTTATTTCATACGATTCTGAAACCACATTTGTATTGCAATTCTTTTATATTTAAGAGAAGAAAGATCAACCATGCAAAAGCATTGATTATGAAACGCTTTCCAACTGAAATGCAATTTCATTTAAAAATCTCTGAAATGTGATACATTCAGTGGTGATATATTTTACATTATCACAGTACTACAGTAATTTATTATACTTAAATATTTAAAACTTCATCAGAATACAAATCGTCTGATTCTCTGTGCAAAATCAATGAATATTTCATTCATATAACTTGTATTTCAGACTCCAGAGCTAAATAATTTTGCATGGAAAAAATTCAGCAATTTTTATATAACTCATCTTACAATCGCTTGAGTTATTTGCATTCTGCAGAAGTTAAAATTTGGCTTCGTTGTAGACATAATAAAAGTTTAGGGATCATTTAAAATCACAAATATTGTAATTGCGTAAGCACAGAATTTAGATACACAGATAATACACAGATACACAGAAAATATATATATGTGTGTGTGTGTGTGTGTGTGTTTAAAGTATTGGAATCGTGCCGATGATCGGATCTCGAATTTTCGAAGGATCTAGATGTTTTGGGACTTCTAGAACACGAAACAACTATTTTTAGGGAGACGTCTTTGTGTGTATAAGGGTGTATCTGTGCGTGTTTCTGTGTGTCTGTGAGGATGCTGTATCCACTCTAACTGAAAAACTAAAGGGCTGAATTTCATAAAATTTGGTAGGTAAGTTTTTGTGGGAAATCTTGATGTTCATTAGATTTTAGTACGATTCGTAATAAAAGAATCTGCCTTCTTTGTGAAATGGCCGGCAATATTTGCCTTTACCTACTCGAGCTAAAAACTAATGGACCAAATTTAATAAAATATCAAATTTAACAAAATTTGTTATATAAATCACTTGTAGGTTATTCTGGCACGATTCGGGAAAAAGGAACGGGCTGTTTTGGCGAAATTACCCGCAAAAATCGTTAAATATAAAAATAAAAGACTACGTGTGTTAAATTATATCAATTAAATGCTTATTTTATACGCAAATTTTGACAGCAAAAAGAATAAGACTAACCCCATTACTCTAGGACTAGCCGTTCTTGAGATATTTTAGTTTTTTCGCGTTTTCGCTACGCCACCTTTGACAATAAGTCCAGCAAATCAAATGAGAACCAAATTTAAGTTTAACGTGCAAATTCAGTGTCATTTAAAATGCTTATGGGTGTTATTTTGTGCAGATAAACTCAAATTATTATTGAAGAAATAAAGAGAACGAGAATATGAGTCTGCAGGGAAAGTCATATGCGGCCTATCTCAGAATTTTTAACAATCGTACAGCAATGATTATATGCAGGCCATTTCTAAAAAAATGTAGGATTTATAATGGAGAGTCCACCAAATTTTTGTAGAATAAAATGTTCTACAAATTTAAGCTGTTTACCAAAGTTCAACTCTCTAGGACGTAGAAAAGTGCATTTAAAATGCCATCAAGTAAGTATAAAATGACAAACAGACAGACGACCATCAATTATGAAGAGACATATAAAATTTAAAAAAAAAATTAAAATTGTTATCTAATCTACCATATTTATTTTAAAATGTGAAACCTCACTTATATATAAAATAATTCAACTCTTCGAAAGATAAATATTATAATATATAACTATTTTTACTTTCCCTGCAATACATGGTAATGTATATAGAAAGTATTGGAATCATGCCGAAAATCGTGCTTTCGACGGATCTATGTATTTCAAGGCTTCTAGAATACTAAAAAACAATTGGTAGAGTGAGGTATGTGTGTGTGTCTGTCTGTGTGTTTGTGCAGATTTTGTATCCACTCTAACTAAAAAACTAATTGACCGAATTTTATAAAACTTGGTAGATAAATCACTTGTGAGCGAATCTGGTGGTGATTAGCTTTGGGTATGATTCGGGATAAAAGAACCCGCTTTTTTGTGAAATGGTCCGCAAAAGCTTGTATCCACTCTAGCTGAAAAGCTAATTGATTGAATTTCATAAAATTCGGTAGATAAGTCGCTTGTGGGTCACCCTGGTGCTGATTAGAGTTTGGTGTGATTCTCAAAAAAATAACCTGCCTGGTTTTGCAAAATTGCCAGAAAAATCGCCAAAATTTATAATAAAAACTACGTATGCTCAAATATATCCATTAAATGCTTGTTTAAAATGTAATTTTTAACGAAGAAAAGAATAAGACCAACTCCATTACACTAGTCCTAGCCGTTCTTGAGATATTTTTGCTTTTCGTATTTTCATTAGGCCACCTTTGAAAATAAGTCCAGTTATCAAATGAGAATGGAAATTGAATTAAAAGTGAATTAAATTTAATTAAAATAATGAGAGCATGGATATAAGTAAGCAGGAAAGTCATGCGCTGCCCACATCAGATTTTTTTCTTTCTGGAGGATATAACAAGATTCAGAATTTAATTGAATATGTTTTTCTCCCTATATTAAATATTTTTTATTTAAAAATTTACTTAACATATTTTTCTGATTTTTCTTTTATATATTTTATGGGATAATTTGAATATTTTCTAAAACTATCGCAGCAATTTGTGAATTTTAAATTCGCTTAAAAATATTTGAAAAATTAGGTCCCATAGGGTTCAATATATTTCATTCTTTCAACCAGGGTTTAATCCGAAACTAATTCGGTGATATTATTCATTTATGTTCCCATAGGTCCCACTGACCGTCTGAAAAATGTACTAAAATTTCATTTTGATAAAGTCATTTTACAACAGTTATCGTGCTAACTGACAGACAGACAGATAGGCAGAATGAACAAAGTAATAAAGACTTTTCAACTATGTTGTAAAGTGTTAAAAAATTGCAAATATATAAAAACATGGGTATTTCCTTAAATTACATTTCTAATTGCTACATCGAAAAATTTATTCTTATGATTCTAATTGTTGGTGTGAATATTCACACTTCAATAAAAAAATACGTATTCTGATTTTTTTTTATAAAGTTTTAAGCAGGCTGTAAACGTTAAAATTTTCAATATCAGGGAAAAGAAGTGGGAAGAAAGTTTCGGATTCCTGATGTCACAGATGGGAGGGAAGGGGGTGTGTCCATTATTACAGGTTTCATTATAATACTTTCTCGGAACTAATGACGTCACAACATTCTTTTAATTATTTCTATGTCCTAAATTGTGCGATGTTAAAGAATTCCTTAGCTCATTGGTTCGAGATATCGATGCGAGTTCTTGTGTCATTTGAATCAGATGTTTACATGTTAAACCCCAATCAACGATATTTGTTCTAGCTGAAAAATAAATGCAAGGTCTGCAATATGAAATGATAATATAAGTTAATATCTTGAACAGATTAAGACTCTTTTTTTGCACGGTTATAACACGAACTGTTTAGAATTTATTAACTATAAGAATTACCACAATATCAGTAAATCCCTATTAGTATTGCCTTTTAACAAATCGCAAATTTGGTCAATTAGTATTTTAGCTAGTATGGATAAATGAAATTTTTACTGACCATTTTGCAAAAAAAGGCGGTTTCTGTTTTTACGAATCGTACCAAAAACTAATCAGCACCAGGGTCATACCCAAGTGACTAACTTACCAAATTTTATGAAATTCGGTCCATTAGCTTTTGAGTTAGACTGGATACATACATTGCACAGACAGACACACAGACAGCCACACACACACTCACAGCCGTCACGTTAAAAAGGGTGTTTTCGTATTCTAGAGGTCTCGAAACGTGTAGATCCGTCGAAAACTCGAGTTGTGAATTTCGGCATAATTCCAATACTTTCCCTATACATTACAATATATTGCAGGGGAAGTAAAAAATCTGATGTGGGCAGCACATGACTTTCCCTGTAGACTTACATAGCATACTTACATACCTGCAGATATACATAGTTTTTCAGTTACAACATGTACATAGAGTGGATACAAGCTTTTGCGGGCCATTTCACAAAAAAAAGCGGGTTTTTTTATTCTGAATCGCACCCAAAACTAATCAGCACCAGATTCGACCACAAATGACATACCTACCAAATTTTATGAAATTCGGTCAATTAGTATTTTTGTTAAAGTGAATACAAAATCTGCACATACAGACACACACACAGACACACAGACAGACACACACACAGACACACAGACAGACACACAGACACACACACAGACATCACGCTAAAAATAGTTTTTTCGTATTCTAGAGGTCTCGAAACGTGTAGATGCGTCGAAAACTCGAGTTGCGATTTTCAACATGATTCCAATACTTTCCCTATACATTACCATGTATTGCAGGGAAAGTAAAAATCTGATGTGGGCAGCACATGACTTTCCCTGCAGACTTATATTCACGTTCTATTTATTTAAATTAAATTTAATTAATTTTTAATTCAATTTTCGTTCTCATTTGAAAACTGGACTTATTTTCAAAAATGGTGTAGGAAAAATACGAAAAACTAAAATATCTCGAGAACGGCTAGTCCTAGTGTAATGGGGTTGGCCATATTCTTTTCATCGTTAAAAATTACGTATTAAATCAGCATTTAATGGATATATTTGAATATACCCAGTTTTTTATTTTAGATTTTGGCAATTTTTGCGGGCCATTTTGCAAAAAAAGGCAGGTTATTTTTTTCTGAATCGTACCAAAATCTAATCAGCACCAGGATGACCTATACGTAACTCATCTACTGAATTTTGTGAAATTAGGTCCATTAGTTTTTCAGCTACAGTGGATACAAGCTTTTGCGGGCCATTTCACAAAAAAGGCGGGTTCTTTTATTCTGAATCGTACCCAAAACTAATCAGCACCAGATCCGCCCACAAGTGACTTACCTACAAAATTTTGTGAAATTCGGTCCATTAGTTTTTTAGTTAGAGTGGATACAATATCTGCACAGACAGACACACAGACGGACACACAGACAGACACACAGACAGACACACAGACAGACACACAGACACACACACAGACGTCACGCTAAAAATGGTTTTTTCGTATTCTAGAGGTCTTGAAACGTGTAGATCCGTCGAAAACTCGAGTTGTGATTTTTGGCATGATTCCAATACTTTCCCTATACATTACCATGTATTGCAGGGAAAGTAAAAATCTGATGTGGGCAGCACATGACTTTCCCTGCAGACTTTATATCCACGTTCTGTTTATTTTAATTAATTTTATTTCACTTTTAATTCAATTTTCTTTCTCATTCGGTAACCGGACTTAATTTCATAGGTGGCGTAGAGAAAATACGAAAAACTAAAATATCTCGAGAACGGCTAGTCCTAGTGTAATGGGGTTGGCCTTATTCTTTTCTTCGTTAAAAATTACGTATTAAACAAGCATTTAATGGATATATTTGAGCATGCGTAGTTCTTTAGTTTAGATTTTGATGATTTTTGGGGATCATTTTGTAAGAAAATGCAGGTTATTTTTTTTCCGAATCGTACCAAAATCTAATCAGCACGAGGATGACTTACAAGTGACTCATCTACCGAATTTTGTGAAATTCGGTCTAGTAGCTTTTTAGCTAGAGTGGATACAAGTTTTTGCGGGCCATTTCGCTCAAAAAGGCGGGTTCTTTTATCCCGAATTGTACCCAAAAGTAATCAGCACCTGCCCCGCCAACAAGTGACTTACCTACCAAATTTTGTGAAATTCGGTCCATTAGTTTTTCAGTTAGAGTGGATACAAAATCTGCACAGACAGACACACAGACAGATTGACAGACAGACAGACCGGCAGAAAGACAGACACACACACAGACGTCACGTTAAAAATGGTTTTTTCGTATTCTAGAGGTCTCGAAACGTGTAGATCCGTCGAAAACTCGAGTTGTGATTTTCGGCATGATTCCAATACTTTCCCTATGCATTACCACGTATTGCAGGGAAAGTAAAAATCTGATGTGAGCAGCACATGACTTTCCCTGCAGACTTATATTAACGTTATCTTTATTTTAACTAAATTTATTTCACTTTTCATTCAATTTTCGTTTTCATTCGGTAACCGGGCTTATTTTCAAAGGTAGCGTAGGGAAAGTACGAAAAACTAAAATATCTCGAGAACGACTAGTCCTAGTGTAATGGGGTTGGTCTTATTCTTTTCGTCGTTAAAAATTACGTATTAAATCAGCATTTAATGGATATATTTGAGTATACCCAGTTCTTTAGTTTAGATTTGGACGATTTTTGCGGGCCATTTTACAAAAAAAGGCAGGTTATTTTTTTCTGAATCGTACCAAAATCTAATCAGCACCAGGGTGACCTATACATAACTCATCTACCGAATTTTGTGAAATTCGGTCCATTAGTTTTTCAGCTACAGTGGATACAAGCTTTTGCGGGCCATTTCACAAAAAAGGCGGATTCTTTTATTCTGAATTGTACCCAAAACTAATCAGCACCAGCCCCGCCTACAAGTGACTTACCTACAAAATTTTGTGAAATTCGCTCCATTAGTTTTTTAGTTAGAGTGGATATAATATCTGCACAGACAGGCAGACACACAGACACACAGACACACAGACAGACACACAGACAGACACACACACAGACACACACACAGATGTCACGCTAAAAATGGTTTTTTCGTATTCCAGAGGTCTTGAAACGTGTAGATTCGTCGAAAACTCGAGTTACGATTTTCGGCATGATTCCAATACTTTCCCTATACATTACCATGTATTGCAGGGAAAGTAAAAATCTGATGTGGGCAGCACATGACTTTCCCTGCAGACTTATATCCACGTTCTTTTTATTTTAATTAAATTTATTTCACTTTTAATTCAATTTTTGTTCTCATTCGGTAACCGGACTTATTTTCAAAGGTGGCGTAGAGAAAATACGAAAAACTAAAATATCTCGAGAACGGCTAGTCCTAATGTAATGGGGTTGTTCTTATTTTTTTCTTCGCTAAAAATTACGTATTAAACAAGCATTTAATGGATGTATTTGAGCATACGTAGTTCGTTAGTTTAGATTTGGACGATTTTTGCGGGCCATTTTGCAAAAAAATGCAGGTTATTTTTCTCCGAATCATACCAAAATCTAATCAGCTCCAGAGTGACCCACAAATGACTCATCTGCCGAATTTTGTGAAATTCGGTCCATTAGTTTTTTAGTTGGAGTGGATACAAGCTTTTGCGGGCCATTTCGCAAAAATAGGCGGGTTCTTTTATCCCGAATTGTACCCAAAACTAATTAGCTCCAGACTCGCCCAAAAGTGACTTACGTATCAAATTTTGTGAAATTAGGTCCATTAGTTTTTTAGTTACAGTGGATACAAAATCTGCACAGACAGACAGATAGACACACAGACAGACAGACACACAGACAGACACACAGACACACACATAGACGTCACGCTAAAAATAGTTTTTTCGTATTCTAGAGGTCTCGAAACGTGTAGATCCGTCGAAAACTCGAGTTGCGATTTTCGACATGATTCCAATACTTTCCCTATACATTACCATGTATTGCAGGGAAAGTAAAAAATCTGATGTGGGCAGCACATGACTTTCCCTGCAGACTTATATCCACGTTCTATTTATTTCAATTAAATGTAATTCACTTTTAATTCAATTTTCGTTCTCATTTGATAACTGGACTTATTTTCAAAGGTGGGGTGGAAAAATACGAAAAAACTAATATATCTCGAGAACGGCTAGTCCTAGCGTAATGGGGTTGGTCTTATTCTTTTCTTCGTTAAAAATTACGCATTAAACAAGCATTTAATGGATATATTTGAACATACGTAGCTTTTTAGTTTAGATTTTGGCAATTTTTGCGGGCCATTCTACAAAAAAAGGCAGGTTATTTTTTTCTGAATCGTACCAAAATCTAATCAGCACCAGGGTGACCTATACGTGACTCATCTACCGAATTTTGTGAAATTCGGTCCATTAGTTTTTCAGCTAGAGTGGATACAAGCTTTTGCGGGCCATTTCGCAAAAAAAGGCGGGTTCTTTTATTCCAAATCGTACCCAAAACTAATCAGCACCAGCCCCGCCCACAAGTGACTTACCTACAAAATTTTGTGAAATTCGGTCCATTAGTTTTTTAGTTAGAGTGGATACAAAATCTGCACAGACAGACAGACAGACACACAGACAGACAGACACACAGACACACACACAGACGTCACGTTAAAAATGGTATTTTCGTATTCTAGAGGTCTCGAAACGTGTAGATCCGTCGAAAACTCGAGTTGTGATTTTCGGCATGATTCCAATACTTTCCCTGTACATTACCATGTATTGCAGGGAAAGTAAAAATCTGATGTGGGCAGCACATGACTTTCCCTGCAGACTTATATTAATGTTCTCTATATTTTAATTAAATTTATTTCACTTTTAATTCAATTTCCGTTCTCATTCAGTAACCGGGCTTATTTTCAAAGGTGGTGTAGGGAAAGTACGAAAAACTAAAATATCTCGAGAACGGCTAGTCCTAGTGTAATGGGGTTGGTCTTATTCTTTTCGTCGTTAAAAATTACGTATTAAATAATTATTTAATGGATATATTTGAGTATACCTAGTTCTTTAGTTTAGATTTTGACGATTTTTGCGGGCCATTTTGCTAAAAGAGGCAGGTTATTTTTTTCAGAATCGTACCAAAATCTAATCAGCACCAGGGGGACCTATACGTGGCATATCTACCGAATTTTGTGAAATTCGGTCCATTATTTTTTCAGCTAGAGTGGATACAAGCTTTTGCGGCCCATTTCGCAAAAAAAGACGGGTTATTTTATTCCGAATCGTACCCAAAACTAATCAGCACCAGCCCCGCCCACAAGTGACTTACCTACAAAATTTTGTGAAATTCGGTCCATTAGTTTTTTAGTTAGAGTGGATACAAAATCTGCACAGACAGACAGACAGACCCACAGACAGACACACACACAGACGTCACGCTAAAAATAGTTTTTTCGTATTTTAGAGGTCTCGAAACGTGTAGATCCGTCGAAAACTCGAGTTGTGATTTTCGGCATGATTCCAATACTTTCCCTAAACATTACCATGTATTGCAGGGAAAGTAAAAATCTGATGTGGACAGCACATGACTTTCCCTGCAGACTTATATCCACGTTCTCTTTATTTTAATTAAATTTATTTCACTTTTATTCAATTTTCGTTCTCATTCGGTAACCGGGCTTATTTTGAAAGGTGGCGTAGGGAAAGTACGAAAAACTAAAATATCTCGAGAACGGCTAGTCCTAGTGTAATGGGGTTGGTCTTATTCTTTTCGTCGTTAAACATTACGTATTAAACGGGCATTTAATGGATATATCTGAGTATATGAGTGGCGTAGGGAAAGTACGAAAAACTAAAATATCTCGAGAACGGCTAGTCCTAGTGTAATGGGGTTGGTCTTATTCTTTTCGTCGTTAAACATTACGTATTAAACGGGCATTTAATGGATATATCTGAGTATACCTAGTTGTTTAGTTTAGATTTTGAAGATTTTTGCGGGCCGTTTTGCAAAAAAAGGCAGGTTATTTTTTTCCGAATCGTACCAAAATCTAATCAGCACCAGAGTGACCTATACGTGACTTATCTACCGAATTTTGTGAAATTCGGTCTATTAGTTTTTCAGCTAGAGTGGATACAAGCTTTTGCGGGCCATTTCGCAAAAAAAGGCGGGTTCTTTTATTCCGAATCGTACCCAAAACTAATCAGCACCAGCCCCGCTCACAAGTGACTTACCTACCAAATTTTGTGAAATTCGGTCCATTAGTTTTTTAGTTACAGTGGATACAAAATCTGCACAGACAGACAGACACACAGACAGACAGACAGACACACAGACAGACAGACAGACAGACAGACACACGCACAGACGTCACGCTAAAAATGATTTTTTCGTATTCTAGAGGTCTCGAAACGTGTAGATCCGTCGAAAACTCGAGTTGTGATTTTCGGTATGATTCCAATACTTTCCCTATACATTACCATGTATTGCAGGGAAAGTAAAAATCTGATGTGGGCAGCACATGACTTTCCCTGCAGACTTATATCCACGTTCTCTTTATTTTAATTACATTTATTTCACTTTTATTCAATTTTCGTTCTCATTCGGTAACCGGGCTTATTTTCAAAGGTGGCGTAGGGAAAGTACGAAAAACTAAAATATCTCGAGAACGGCTAGTCCTAGTGTAATGGGGTTGGTCTTATTCTTTTCGTCGTTAAACATTACGTATTAAACGGGCATTTTATGGATATATCTGAGTATACCTAGTTCTTTAGTTTAGATTTTGAAGATTTTTGCGGGCCGTTTTGCAAAAAAAGGCAGGTTATTTTTTTCCGAATCGTACCAAAATCTAATCAGCACCAGAGTGACCTATACGTGACTTATCTACCGAATTTTGTGAAATTCGGTCCATTAGTTTTTCAGCTAGAGTGGATACAAGCTTTTGCGGGCCATTTCGCAAAAAAATGCGGGTTCTTTTATTCCGAATCGTACCCAAAACTAATCAGCACCAGCCCCGCCCACAAGTGACTTACCTACCAAATTTTGTGAAATTCGGTCCATTAGTTTTTTAGTTACAGTGGATACAAAATCTGCACAGACAGACAGACACACAGACAGACAGACAGACAGACAGACAGACACACAGACAGACAGACAGACACACGCACAGACGTCACGCTAAAAATGGTTTTTTCGTATTCTAGAGGTCTCGAAACGTGTAGATCCGTCGAAAACTCGAGTTGTGATTTTCGGTATGATTCCAATACTTTCCCTATACATTACCATGTATTGCAGGGAAAGTAAAAATCTGATGTGGACAGCACATGACTTTCCCTGCAGACTTATATCCACGTTCTATTTATTTCAATTAAATGTAATTAACTTTTAATTCAATTTTCGTTCTCATTCGGTAACCGGGCTTATTTTCAAAGGTGGCGTAGGGAAAGTACGAAAAACTAAAATATCTCGAGAACGGCTAGTCCTAGTGTAATGGGGTTGGTCTTATTCTTTTCGTCGTTAAACATTACGTATTAAACGGGCATTTAATGGATATATCTAAGTATACCAAGTTGTTTAGTTTAGATTTTGAAGATTTTTGCGGGCCGTTTTGCAAAAAAAGGCAGGTTATTTTTTTCCGAATCGTACCAAAATCTAATCAGCACCAGAGTGACCTATACGTGACTCATCTACCGAATTTTGTGAAATTCGGTTCATTAGTTTTTCAGTTAGAGTGGATACAAGCTTTTGCGGGCCATTTCGCAAAAAAAGGCGGGTTATTTTATTCCGAATCGTACCCAAAAGTAATCAGCACTAGCCCCGGCCACAAGTGACTTACCTACCAAATTTTGTGAAATTCGGTCGATTAGTTTTTTAGTTACAGTGGATACAAAATCTGCACAGACAGACAGACAGACACACAGACAGACACACAGACAGACAGACAGACAGACAGACAGACAGACAGACACACAGACACACGCACAGACGTCACGCTAAAAATGGTTTTTTCGTATTCTACAGGTCTCGAAACGTGTAGATCCGTCGAAAACTCGAGTTGTGATTTTCGGCATGATTCCAATACTTTCCCTATACATTACCATGTATTGCAGGGAAAGTAAAAATGGATGCTTTCCTCAGCGAATATATGCATTTGCATATTTCATACCACTTTGTGATTAATGGATATATTTTCCGGCAACATCAGAAAAAAAAATAATGTCCACATATAGTCCAAAAACTAGTGAAATATGAATAAGATAAAACACTATCTTCTGGCATAAACCTTGAATTTCTAGGAACGGTGTAAAACGTTTCCTGATAATATTGTATTATTATGCATATGGGTAGCTAAAACTTCATTTTTATTCATGGTCTTTCTAGACAGAAATGGAAGAAAGTGGTTTTCACATATGTAACATCTACTAAGAAGGATAATATCGCGAAATGTATTTCAGTTTGTTTATCTTCCTTTTTGATATTTAAAATTCATTAATCGAAAATAAGCGCAATGATTCTTATGATTTTATATAAATTACGGTATAAATTATGCAATCAGATGTCGTGTACGACACAAAAAATATTTAACAGCGAAATAAAAAGCAATTAATAAGGGATTTAATAGAAATACGATGCTTGCAGTCATCGAATTCAACTGAATTGAATTAACTTGACGGCCTACTCTTATTTTTTAGAGTGAAGACCAGAAACGTGTACTTTGAGGGGGGGGGGGCTCCCAAATCTAAAAACTATTTTAAAAAATCTGATGTGGGCAGCACATGACCCTGCAGATTTAAATTCATATTTTCTTTTTTTATTTAATAATTCATTAGATTGAGTTTAATCGCACCAAATAACATTAAATTTGCATTTTTGATTCAGTTTTTATTTTCATTCGGTAATTGGATAATTTTCCGATAGCGGCGTAACAAAAATGCATGGAATCTCAAATATATTGAGAACGGTTAGTCCTAAAGTATAATGCAGTGTGTTATATTGTTTTCCTCGTTAAAAATTGCGTATAAAATAAGAATTGAATCGATACATTTCAGCATGCTTCGTTTCTTTTTTTCTTTTAGATTTTGGCGATTTTTGCGAGCCATTTCGTAAAAAAAGCATGTTGTTATTTTCCGAATCGTACCAAAATCGAATCAGCACCAAAGTGTCCCACAAGTAACTTATCTACAAAATATTGTGAAATTTGGTCAATTAGTATTTTAGCTAGGGCGGATACATAGAATTTTTGCAGGCCATTTCGTAAAACAAGACGGGTTCTTCTTTTCCGAATCGTACCAAATTCTAATCAGCATCAGAGTATCCAACAAGTAACTTATCAAACACATTTTGTGAAATTTGGTAAATTAGAATTTTAGCCAGAGCGGATAAATGAAATTTTTACGGGCCATTTCGCAAAAAAAGGCGGGATCTGTTTTTACGTATCCTACCAAAAACTAATCAGCACCAGGGTCTCGCCCAAGTGACTTAACCTATCAAATTTTATGAAATTCGGCTAATTAGTTTTTGAGTTAGAGTGGATACATACATTTCACAGACACATAGACAGACACACAGACAGACTCACATACAAACGTGATGCTATAATTAGTGTTTTCGTATTCTAGTGGGCTCGAAACGTATAGATCCGTCGAAAACTCGAGTTGTGATTTTTGGTATGATTCCAATACTTTCCCCATACATTACCATGTATTGCAGGGAAAGTAAAAATAATTATTACTTTCCTTATATACATAATGTATAAGGAAAGTATTGTGACGGGGTCGAAAATTCGAATTCGAGTTTTCGACGGGAGAGCACGTTTCAAGCATCCCTGATCACGAATAAAATATTTTTGAAGTGATGTCTGTGTGTGTGTGTATGTGTGTGTGTGTGTGTGTGTGAAAGTATGTGTGTGTCAGTGAGTCTGTGGAGACGATAACTGACGAACGAATGGACCGATTCGAACCAAATTTGGTACAAAAATCACAATCCGTAAACACTGGAAGCCTGTTGTTTTTATACGCAATCGAATGTTCAGAACCCTCCTAAATTTTCGAGTGAAATTTTGAAAAAATCGTCAAAAAATCAAAACCACTAATAAAGTTACGCAAATAGACATTTCTTATGTAATTTTTCATTAGAAAACGATTGGCATAAATTTTAGAACGCTAACATGAACCGTTCTCGAGATATTGTACATTTTAAAAAAAAATTATGAAAAAGTCACATAAAATAAAATTCCTATTGAGAAACATGCTCACTTTTCATATGTAATACCATGCGATAAATTGAGTGACATCATTCTCGTAGATCTAGCTTGTTCCATTCATGAAAAAATATACTTTGAATAATACTTTTGTATTTAAACGCCAATAGTCATTTATCTGCTGTAAGAATAACTTTTTTCTTAGTGCGTAACGCTTGGCGAGATTTTGGCGACGAATTTGGCGGAATGTCGCCAACTAGGCGACTTTTTTGAAATGTTGCCAAATTAATGAAAATCTCGCCGAATGGATAAAAATGATGCTAAATCAATGAAAATGACGACTAATTGTCGAAAATTCAATATCTTGGAAAGAATATTAGTATCTACTATAAGAAAAGCCTATTTTTTTACTGTAAAAGTAGTAAATTCATTACATTATATAAGGAAGTCATGTGTTGCCCACATCAGATTTTTTTCTTTAGAAATTATGTACCTTGGAATTGTCTACACTGCAAGTCTGTTCCCCTCTTCCTGCTTTTCAGCCTTGAAATGACCTCTACCGGACAAAATTCGAGGATTTAGTCCATCATCATTTTTATGCGCATCGGACAACTTTTGACGGAACCTACTTTTTAAAGTGTAAATTCTGAAAAAATAGAGGTATATATGCATACACAGACATCTCCATTTATACCCGAAATTAAATCCAGAACTAATACTTGAAGGTAAGGAGGTCAGTGTTTAAAAGCGATTGGCTATATTTGGGACTTGGAGCTTAAGAACGTCCCATCTGAAAAGATTCCGTGTGTTTGCAAATTTGGGGAATCTATTATTAAGAGTGTTTTTCCCGAAGGGAATTATTATGTTTCTAAACAGAAAACGACAAATTTTTCAGAATTTTTTGTCATCAGTAATAAAATACAATTTTTCTTTAGTAGTATTTTCTATTGGATCTGGATACCACACTGTGACCCACCCCTTCGGTCTGAAAGAACCGCGATTCGTAAAGGAACACGGGATTTTCTTTAAGTTTTCCTTATAATAAAAAAATAAGGAAGTAGTTTCCGATAAGAAAAATCTTTAATTTTAATTCATTATACAAATATATATTTTAAAGCTCAAAAACGAGACAAGCATATGTTCAAAGATTGTTACATCAACGTATTTTTGTTTTTGTGAGCATAATGCTTCTAAACATAAGAAATTTTCAAAATGTTATGCAGTAGACAGTTATGGGTAATAACATTTGAAAATGTACAATTATTTGAAATCTTATTTGTTAAAATATGTAATTTTGAAAACATACTGTGCGATTAGAGGTATTAAAATGAGCTAAATTTTAATATTTCAAGTAAATTATTTTACTAGTTACAGCCATAAAGTTGCTTGAAATTTGTCTTTAATACCGTATATATGATCATATTATCTCCTTTTGTTTTAGAAATGGATTAAATAAATAATTAGTATTACAATTTCTTCTGTTTTATATAGACCTGTAATTGGAAATGCCATTATACTAGAATCGGATTTGTCATAGATCATTATTTCAGATTCAGAAATTTGAGCTTGTATTTCGTAAAAATATTATCGTTTAATTTTTAAAATCCACTGTGATTATTTTCTGTGCAAAAACATGAGTACATATTTTGAAGTTGATCTCTCCACGAGATCATTTTTTTATGAAATTAGAATTGTGTCGTTTTTTCATGTATTTGATTTTTCTTTAAAAATATTAATACATTTAAACAAGAACGATAAATAAAATGGGGAACTAAACATTGAAACAACAATTAAGGCAATATTACATAAGAAAAAAAACATGTGGTTTCATGTAACTTAATGCTTGTGCTCAGTTAAACGTTTGCTTGTATCTGTACGTATATTGTAAAAAATATTAATTATCGGAGTGATTTCGATTGAAATTTATATAAATATATATATATATAAATATATATATATATGTATATATATATATATATATATATGTATATATATATATATATCATCTCAATTAGTCAAATGCCAATGTGATATATTTGGAGAATTACAAAGAAAACTGCTGTTATGGTAAGACTTCACACATTACGGACACGTCCAAACAGTTACCTTACACCTTTATGGTAAGTCCAAACACTAACCTTACACCTTTCTGGTAGGTCGGACGGTCTGGATCTCAACAACAACACCTTACGGACAAGCCAACGGCCCTACCGTGCTGAAAACACCGCTTCTCGTTAGATCACCGAAGTCAAACAGCATCGGGCGCGGTTAGTACTTGGGTGGGTGACCACCTGGGAACACCTCGTGCTGTTGGCACATTTCGGACGCGGTAGCCCTGTGGTTTGCGCGCTGGATTTGCACGCTGCCACAATTGCCGCCGTGTTCATGCGGAGTACGATCACGTTGAACATGTGGGTCCGTAAGTCCTTCCGAGAGGTTGGTGATAGGGGCAGGAGGGTATGGTCCCTGTGGATGCTTCCCACACTGGGTTCCGGTCTAAATTGGGTATCACTTCCCGGCCGTCGTAAAAACAGTTACCTTACACCTTTTTGGTAGGTCGGACGGTCTGGGTCTCAACAACAACACCTTAAGGACAAGAAACTCCTTATAGCCCCTTTAAATATATTCTTGGAGTCAAGAACATACTTTCGTAATTAATTTTACATAAAGTACATTAAAGAAGACTCAAGGGTACTAGGTGTTAAGAAACGAATTCATGTATCATGTGGATTACCTTCACACCTGGGGCCACCCTTGGCGTGAAATCTATTTAATTATGCCCAGCTAAAGTTAGACGCATGAAATCAGTTTTAACATTGTGTGTTCCAGGGTTCCGTAGCCCTGGGGTTAATACATTTGGATTTCAACTCCAGGGACCTGAATTTGATACCCGATTCTGTATTATACTATCCCCGTGTTTACCCCGAGTATGCGCATGGTAAATCTGTGGGTCCAAAATTTCTTCCGAGAGGTTGATGATAAGGGAAGGAGGTTTACTCAACTCGGAATCGTGTCATGGCGGCTATATTTGGATACTGTGTATTTTGAAATGATTGAATTGACGTTTCTAGAGCATTTGTTCTTGCAAAATTGTGATATTAGTGTTAATAAGTGTTTTCGGACCCTTCCGGGTGTACATTTGGTTTCTTATTATTGAGATTTGTGCTTTTACAGTATATGAAGGATATGTCCGTTTGACTTACTTTTGAGTACTGCGCAACATTCCTGGCCGATGTGGATTTGTCGCTATTATTTACGTTTTTTGCAATGCAATTTTTGGATAAACGGCAGGATATGACTGTTTAGGATGGATTCTAAATGTTTCATAAAGGTACCGTGTAGTGTTATTTTTTCATTTATTGAATTAGATCCAATTATATTTGGATTTTAAATTTCCGAAGTGTTCAAACTTAAAGCAGATTGGCCCGCTGGTCTTTTATAAGCTGTCTGAATTTCCCCTGTATTCGAAGAGCTAAATGAGATTTACTAGATATATTGAAGTTCTAAACTAGTATATAATTGTATATTTAACCTATTTAAATGTTTCAATCCATTGAATTGTCAATTATTGATCCTTGCCTCCAGGAATCAGTGTTATTGATTGTGACTTTATCTTGCATTACTGTATTTATGCTTTTAAGTGACTTAATGTACCATAATAAAATATATTTTTTATTATGTAGTCATATGTACCAGTTAGAATGTTTTAATGCGACTTCGGGTTTTTGAATCATAGATTTGTTTTTCTGCTTAGTAGCGATCTTCTAAACTAGTTTACGCGTTTAACCATTTGAACTTGTGTTTTGTTTATTGGGTGATTGGGTACTGTTTTACTTTAAAAAATCGTTTTACAACTGCTCTTAGTGGTCTTGGATGAGAAGAATAGTCCTATCTTAACCTCATTTTAGTTGTGTACTGTGATTTTATCGGGATTTAAATATTTCTACTGTTAACTATGGTGCGAAGTGATACGATGTAATTTGATTTCCCGACGGATTTATGTGGCTTTCTGGTCCATTTTTAACATATTTATAATTTTAATTGTTACTCATACGCATTGCTAATACTTGACATTCAATCACTTCATATTAATGTTTTTTTAATAAACGGTTAGTAATTTCTACCTTGTTTTTGAATCTGTATATTTCGGGACATGATCATTTTTTCAGGTTGCGACCAGCGATTTGCAAAGTTTGTATTGCGCTCCCCCCCTCCTCTTGAATGTGATTTGGTGTGACCGGTTGGTAACTTCCTGGTGTTCGGGTCGTGGATTTTCGCTGAATTTGTTTCAATTTTTCTAATTTAATTTTTCCGATTATGGATCCGATAATTATTTGAACTAAATATTATTTGTATCTGAATATTATTAATATATAACTGAATATTATTCACATAAAAAAATACTTGCCAATAGATGATGTTTACTCGCTGAATTTAAGTTGAGTATTGGTATTTGATATTTTGATATAATGATGTTTATATATTGCTAATTTTGCGTTTATATTCCATCTGTATGGCTATATAATTTCAAAATTAATTACTGAACGTATTGACTTCCGATAGCACTTAATGTGTTGGTATCTGCTTTATATGCTCAACATGGCCTATTCTCTCGACTTGGATGTTCTACTGAGTATATTTACGGAGGAATATTTAGGGACTCCTAGCTTTTTAAAAGCCAAGGAAACTTTGAAGAACCTAACAACCTTTTTTCAAAGCCGGAAAGAAGCGCGTTCGGCGAAACTGCTTCAGACTGATATTACTAACAAAATTTTAAACATCTGATAAGGAATATTAACGACTCTGCTTCAGAAGTGTCGAAAAAAATCTCTGGAGCTGGAGACTGGTAAAATACTGATCATTCATAACAAGCGTAATAGTGAGGATTATATCAACAATTTAGTAGGGACTGTGGACGAAAGGAGGACAGAGTCCCATGTTTTTTAGATGAGCCTGAACGAGGCCAGGATTGAGTATCACACTTTAAGCTCATCATGAAAAACATGGATATGCCTTGAAAAAATTTCTGGATGGGTTGCAAAGAACTATGGAGACTCTATTTAATAATTCTGTGGCAGCTATTAAGACTTCTGTCCGTCCGATTATTGTCAAAGTTACTGTCCGCTCTGTTAAATATGTGGAATTCCCCATTTGTCAAGACAAATATCCTTGTAGTGCTATAAATGTATTATGCTTGTTGAAACCGGCCCTTCAATGACAACGATGGGGAGTATTCGTCTGTGGTGCTCTCCAAACAGGGGATCGGTATTAACAAGTTATGTGATATTACGAAGCGAGGTATTGTCTTTGGAGATATCTTCCAAAACTGTCGTTGGCACCTTAATAACTCAGTTTAAGACAGCTCCAATTATTAAGAAAAGTTTTAATGTGAATAGGGCGACAAAGATGACACTTAAGTTGATTATTTTTAACCTGCTTGTGAGAAATAAAGAAGGGAGCCAGCAGAGCAAGTCACATTTTTGTACAAGAGATAATTGGGAATGATTCGATGAAAAATTGGTGAATCGAAGTTCGTGAGTAAAAAGTTGATGATAAGCGTTGAAGAGAAGTCTTGAAATAAAAGTCGAAATAGGCACCAAGAAGAAGAGAAGTCCTAAAGATGACCCTGGCGAAGATGATTCCTGCAACGAATCCTACAAGTTTCTCATGAGAAATTATTGTTTATTCAAAATTCGTTTTTTTATAAATTGCACTTCGTCATCACACTAGCCTCCAAGTTAAATTGAAAATGAATAAAAATTGTAAAATTATTTATTGAAAATGTTATTAAAACTTATATGTTCGTTAAAACAAATAATTACGCGGGGAAAATTAAAGGTGTCTTTAATACGTTGTCTATAATTCTAGAGCAGACGGGAAAAGCCACATAAGTTAAAAACAAGAATTTAGAAATATCGAGGAAAGACAATTTTGATACTTTCTTTTAATGAATGATGATAACTTTTTTTAAAAAAAAATTTCAGAAGTGCTTAAAGTTTTTCTTTTTTATCGCCACCTCTATAATTAATGTTTATCTTTTAGGAATTATGCTTATTTACAGTTTGACGCCGGACTGCATACTAAATGGGTTATATGTTGGACGCTTGACTTAGTACACACTATTATGGTACTTCCGGACCGTCCAAATAGTTGCTCAAGTCCACTGGATGAGTCGGACGGTCTGGGTTTTCAACACTATTACGGTACGGTTACCAACATTAACATAATTATTAATTACTAGTTATATATTATTTTCGCCACATTTGGTGCCACTAACTAAAATGTGGCCTTAACAAAATCAATAAGATATTTACTAAGTTAGTTACTAACAATCAAGAGGTGTATTTCGAGCATATGCTACTCAATTTTTCTTTTATATCTTAAAAAAAATTTTGTGCAGTTTTTTTTTATTTAATTCTTTTTTTCTGTAAAAAATATGACTTATGAAGCAGTTATTTGTCATGCAGTGACCGTCCTCCGTATAAACGGCTCTCAGCTTAAAGCAGCTTCA
Organism: Amaurobius ferox; assembly: GCA_951213105.1. Lineage (NCBI taxonomy): Eukaryota > Metazoa > Arthropoda > Arachnida > Araneae > Amaurobiidae > Amaurobius > Amaurobius ferox. The sequence goes on along the minus strand of OX578145.1, from coordinate 23,462,404 downwards.
ATTTGACCTGTATAAGTTACAAACCACCCCTCTTAAGTTTTCCAATAAGGGTTTAAACAGCTTCAAGGGAGTTTATGTTGCTTAATCTGCAGATATTCGCTGGTAGGTTATAGTCATGTATGGATTGGATTTAGAAATGCTGTTTGACGAAAAATGCTGCCACTGATACATTCACTGATGTACCTCAAAATGACGCTGAAGATTCGGATGACGCAAATTCACTAAGAGACTTACAAATATCCCATACTGATAAAATTAACGCTTAATAGCCCGGTTCTTCGTTTTGTTAAACTGCAATCAACCACTACTTCAATAGAGTTAACACTGATAAAGAAATGGCAGGTATTTGCAACAAAAAATCACTATTCATGTTTGAAAGAAAAGTAAATTAATTTATTAAGGAAACATATTTATAACAATTATAAATTACTGAAATATATATTTATAATGCACGAATTTTAATATAGAGTATTTTTAGAGGTAAAAAATGCAACGTATTTAACATTTTCCCCATTACTCTTGTTTAACCGGGATTTCTCTTAACCGACTTATTATCGGTCCCAATTATGCCGGTACTCCTTTATGTACATTGAGCAATGGAAAAATCTATAAGATTCCTTATACATTTTAACAGTGAATATATTTGTTGAGCAATATTATTATACTGCGTAGATTAAACCATTTAACATAAACGTACGTGTATTGTAATACATTTAAATATTTCATACGCAAAATAGAATTTGAATATGTTTATTATACATCGCTTATCGTATGCAGAAGCCAAAAAACGAAGGTTGTCGCAATGTATATTTACATTTTCTTATTTCATACCGCTTCAAGATTAATGGTAGATTTCCCGGTAGCATCAGAAAAATAATAATGGCCACGTTTATCAGAGAAGACAAAATATATATCCTCCAATTTGATAAAATATAAATAATAATGGCTGAAATGCCAGGAATAAGCAGTCACAAATTATAGCAATCAGTTTTTACAGAAATCAGCATTTTAGCAAGTTCACAAAGCAACAACATTGGGTCGAATTTGCGCCTGCGCAGATCAAGTGGGTTCATTACAGAGTAGAAAATAACACATAAAAATTGCAGCAAATTAGAACAGGAGTTGTTGAGATAAATGAAAACGCAGATTTATAAAAGGTATCATCCCCGAAAATCAAAATAAGAATTAAATTGAATCCCCGCAACAGAAACCCCAACGTTCCTTCTCTGCACTCAAAGGTCGCCTTCTGAAACACAGTCTAAACGAAAATTGAAACAATTTCAGTATAAAACAATCCCAAACAATTAAAGATCCGTTTTTAAAACATTTCTATCCATTTTCAATAATCGAAGCGACCAATGTCATGAAGAAAAAATGAGCTCTCGGACTCATTCTCAGACATAATCCACGGAACGCGATACGGAGATTTTAAATATGAATCCTTAATTTAGTTGTAAAAATTGCCAAATAAAGTGACAAAGAAAACAATTGCATTTCTTTAGAGCTAAGAAATGGCAATTCACGGTGACAAGCTTTTCAATCCTTACCTTCAAAAGTGTTTGCTTTCGGATAATTTCAGTATCACCAATCGGATAAAACTAGAAAGTCTGTGAAATACTGGTTTTTACGCATTTTTAAAAATATGTATAAAAAAAACTATCGACTTTCAAAAACTCAGGCATCTAGAGGCTTTTGGAAATTTATCTGCTACCCTTATATTAGACTATTTTTTAATACATATTTCAAAATTGACTTCTGATTTTTTCCTTCTAATTTCTAAACGGTACCAAACCATTAGCTACATTTGAAAAGCAAAAAACTAAACCAAAAACCAAAAACCAACGAGCTTAGGTCAAGTGGGTGTTTCGGTGGCTGCTGCAATGCGTTTCATGTTGGCTGACGGATTCTAAGCTTATTACTTTTATTAAAGTAGAAACACTTTTCTATCTAATATTATAAACCTTGAATTTCATGAAACAGAGCATAACGATTCATATAATTTTGCATTAAATACATACGACAATGACTGATATAAATTTAGCATTATGTTTCTGCGGGGAGGGGAGGGACATCCCTAATGTTTTAACTTCCGGTTTTAAGAATTCCAAATATTATCTACTTCCGGATAAAAAATGTCCCTGAAACATTTTTTTTATCAGAATAGGCTGTATATAAAACTTAGAACACGATAGGGTTTATAATTAAATTCTATTTGGAGTAAGAGTTTCGCTACGGGTTTCCACTTTTGGTTAGAGATGTCAGTTCTAATAAAAAAATTACATTTTCATCGCAACATCTATTTACCAGGATTGACTATAGATAGAGCTTAGATGTTGATTGATATGGATTCAGCCTCGAACTTCAATGAGAGTAAGGTGGTGCCCTAAGTATTTCCCCTTCCATTACTGGAGACGCTACATACGATATATTCAAAAAGTCGCACTGTACAAAATAAGTGAACAAATGAAAATAAACATTCTTAATAATTCCGCCGAAAATGAAGTGTACACACCAGAGACAATATTAAGACTCCTTCATATTGTCCTTGTTTCTCCATCTTCCTTATGTATTGATGTTAAAAAATTATAAACCGTAAATAAATCATGAAATATACTCTACATTTGATTTTTTATAAATATATACACTGTGAATAATACACAATCAGAAGCTCTGTTTGATGAAGAACTCCGATTGTCAGATTGCGCCCTAATGACTCCACTACAAAATGCAAGTCGAAAATACTAGGGCGTGCTGTTTTCCTGGTCATGACTGACTTATTCCTTTTACATGGTTCTGCGCATGTGATGTCACGCGAATAGCAAATGCGAGCATTAGTTCTCGCGCTCTCTGTAGAGACCGAATTTATTAACTGCGACTGTCTTTCTACTCCAACGGCGTTACTAAATCTCTTTGGAAGTCACTGAGGAAGGTGCACACAACACAATTAAAAATCTTGGCGAAAGTTGTTTACGTCTAGATATTGCCATTTCAAAATTAACAATCAATTTTTAATAGTAATGCAAATTTTGCTGTGTTTTGGCAACGACTCTCAAAATTTTCTCTAGTCCAAGATGTCACAAATGGCGAAATTCTAAGCTCGTCTACGTCAGGCTGCCAACTTTTTGATTGGTTGCTGGGCTGATTACCTAACCATATATTAAAGGACCTTGAAATAAGCGCATGTCCGGGGTATGACTGTAATTCGTAAATACATGTAGTAAATTCAGCATTAATTAGAGGAAGTGGCGTGATTCCCAACGATTAAACTTTTATTTAATGTTTGCAAACAAAGCAGAATTTCAACATAACTTAAACTCGGGGTGAAAAAAACTATAATCGCTTTCAGATCACAAAAATAATATTTTTGAATCGAGTCATTCCGGTTGCGTATTCCACACAACGTCAGCATTAATGGATTGCTTTTCCAGCTTCTCAAGATAAAATAATCAAGGCAGCATTTGTTGTACATCAATGATAAAAAAGTATATATTCCGTTGACTAGTGAAATATGAATAAGATAAATACCCAATATCGTAAATTTTGTTTTTTAAAGAGCGAACCCTAATAATCTTTATAGTTCTGCATTTGTATGCATGGAAATTTGACAAAATTTCATTTTTATTCATAGGATACAGGAAGCAAAATGAATAAAAGAATTGTACAACATAGAAACGTGGGGTGTTATGATAATCCTTATTGCATAATTTATTTCTACTGAATTTGAAATATAGGAAGGGAACATTTTTTGAAAAGTTGAAAATAATAAATAATATATAATTCATTTCCACAAATCTGCAAGTTCAGTGTTGTCTTAAACCCTCATATGAAACTTAAACAATAAAATCTGAGTTTATGTAGTTGCCTGTGAAGCTGTACATAAGCACACAAGTGATGTAGATATAATTCGGAAGTTATAAACCCAAACTTTAAATCTCTAAATCCTGTAAAGTGCGATTTGGAACAGAGAGAGCATGTTTTGTGAGATTCTCCAGACTTTAGATTTTAAGCTCTTTTTAGACTATTAAAAGTTTGGTTTTAAAGCTCATTTAGTACGAATTAATCGTCATTCAGTTTGTCATTGGAGTATGAAATTGAAATTGGTATGAAAACTGGTATTTTCTAAGAGGGACATATTTTAATGTTATTTAATAATTCTCTGTTGGGGTAGATCATTACAATCTTCCTAAAAAGGCAGTTTATTTTTTTATTTCCGTTCCTTCGATATGAATCCTAATTCTAAGATTTTGACAAATATTTAAACATTGTTGAACAGATGCCTAAAGATATCTAAACTCCTAGCATTTGATGTTTTTGGATAGGTACATATTATATATAAACCAACATGCAGCAAGTTTGGTCTAGGTTTATAATACAGGGTGATTATAATTAAAGTTGCGATTTTAAAACGCTGTAAAATAGGAACTACTTCTCAGAATAACTTGAAATTTGACATGAATATACATGAAGCAATGGTATTTTGTTTGGTGAAGGAAAATGAATTCTTCAAAAATGTACCGATAGACGGCGCTGTATTTCCCAAATACGGGGTGTTGTTAGCCGAAAGAAACCAATAGTCAACTAAAGAAAGCGACAATTCAATCTACATCACTTAATTTAATAATTGATTGAAACATCATGAGCACATGAAACAAACACCTACGATATACGACGCAAGAAATGCTCAATATGCTGTCCACCGTACTCGGCTATGAGTTGGAAGCGCAAACCAGCATGTTCCACAACAGATCGGAGTGTATCAGAGGTAATGCTGTAGATGTGGTGCGTAATGCATGCTTTCAAAGTCAGCTAAGTTCTTCGAACCTCCTGAAAGCAGTTAACGCACAGTCACCGTTCTGGTAGAAAAGTTTGACGAACAAAGCACGATACTTCAGTGGCAGAGTCATGACAAGGCACTCAATGAGAACTACATGTGCTCCTCGTTTTTCTCACAACTGTAATGTGCGGTACGCATGTCCAGTCCTTATTTGCATACCTCCAGATTACAGGTGTGCTTCCGCGCGACCTAGCGGCTAATTTTTTCGTTCTTCGTCAAGCAAATTCAATGCTGGATTCGTACATTGCTATTTATCGGTACATTTTTGAAGTAATATTTTTCGCCAAGCAAAATTCCTTTGCTTTATGCTTACTCAGGTCAAATATCAGGCCATTCTGACCAGTAGTTTTTATTTCACAGCGTTTTAAAATCGCAACTTTAATTATAATCACCCTGTACACCAAACAGCTGTTAAGGTGATACTTTGGGTCCCCTAGTTCAATAATAATGTTTGATATATGGTCATTGTTAATTCATTTCGGCTTTAATGTGTTGTCATATAGGGCCATGAATCTTATAAATTGTTTTTTCACTGTGAATGAAGTAAATTCATTTCATTATGTAAGAAAAAAATGGATCTGATTGGCCAATATTTGGCGAATCAGATCCCGTAAATCATACATACATAATTTTCTTATTTATATATATAGAGAGATAGATAGCTAGATATATATTTTTACATTCATTTATTTATTATTGAAATTAATAAAATTTGTTGAGTAAGCCTATGAAAAATAAATCATGGTGATAGAGTTTCTATTTAAATTCATATTTCAAACCTGCGATTTTCAAAAGTGACTAATGCGTTCAATAAACTCCCACACAACTCCCACAAACATTTAATTGACTTTCACGTTTTAAACCAACGATTTCCAACCTTTTTCAATGGGAATCATGGAGTTAGAGAATATAACTCCTAGGGAAAGTTTCGTTTTACATTAATATCTCGACAACCCCTGGTCTCAGAAACTCGAAACTGAGACTAAATTTATGGGGGCCTATTTCCAAGATACTCACGTACTTTCATTAAATTCGATGCAGCTGTTCTCCCGTGATAATGAGACAGACGAAAGTTCCGTTTTTCATTAATATCGGATAAGCCCTGGTGTTAGAAACTCGAAACATGGACTAAATTTTAAGTGGAGCTATTTTAAGACCACCCACCAAATTTCATGTAATTCGGTTCAGCCGTTCTCCCGTGATGTTGGATCATACATAAATACTTTTCTTATTTATTTATATATATATATAGTAGATATTCATTTCATAACTAAATATAATAAATTCAACAAGCAAAAGTATTTTTAAAAAATATCATTTTATGTAAACATATTTTTTATGTGTAATACTTTCTGTATACTACTATTATGTACTAATAATCTTCAATAGAATGCATACACCTCACCTTTGGAAGAATAACATTCTCATTTACACTTATAAATGCTATAGAAACAAAGCAGAAAATAGGAATCCCCATGCTTCACTGCGACAATATTTGCTTACGTAATTTTGTATCATTTATTATAGATGAGTATGTATCTAGAAAAGAGAAAACTATTCGTAGAGGCGCCTTTGAGTAAGTAATGTATTTAATATTTAATAAAATAATTGGATCAGCGTATAGATGCATAAAAGTATTATATAGAATATTACATCGGTGATAAAAATGTCAAGAATGTGTTGTATGTATATGCATCCTTGATATTTTAATTTTATCTTTGTATGGCTTTTAATATTCTTTGAATGAAAAATATTTTTATTGCAAATTGAACTTTGTTGGAAATATATATATAATACAAGAAATTGAGCAACAATCGCGACACACTGCATGTATGTATGGTTTAGGGAGATATGAAAATGTGAGAAAAAAATACATTAGGAAATAGTCGCAACAAGAAGGTGAGATTTTAGTAAGTGGTAAATCCTCTCCTGGCAGCTATACTAACCGATATTCAGTGCGGCATAGAGTCAATTAAGTTGCTTATGTCACAAATATTGCAACTGGTCAGATAATTCAGTGGTAATCTAGAAGGCTGCAATTGCTGTCACAGAATATCCCAGACGAGTTCTATTGGTGATAGGTCTGGGGATCTGGATGGCCGTAAGAGGTTATTAAATCAGGGAAGACAGTGTTGGGAAAGTCGTGCAGGATGGGATCGAGCTTTGTCTAGTAAGTAAATGGAACCTGTGCGGCTTGAGATCATAGGCAGAACAATCGGCTACAGAATGTCGTCGTTGAAGAAGCAAGCTGTCTGTAGCACAAATAGTGGAGATCGTGTGTCCCACGAGATGGCTTCTCAGATTGTTACACAACGTGTGATGGTCGTGTGCCGTTCGACAACAAATGCGGGATCGTAACACTGGTCATCCTTCTCCCCACACTTATGCGGTGGCCATCAACCCCAAGAGGGAAACGGGATTCACTGCTATTAACAACATGCCTCTAATTGTACACTATCCAGGCTGATAGAGCTCAAACACAATCTAGACGACTCTGCCTATGTTGAGGGGCCAGATACGAGTTAATGCAAGTCGGCACCTAATACTGCCGTTTGCCAGTCCTCTTCGAAAAATGTTCCATTGATAGATATTGCACAGAGGATGGCGAATGGCTGATAGGGACGCCATTGTTTTGGAAATGGTCCCTGTTTTGATTGCTCGATCCTTTCGAGCATTTGTCTGTCTGGGGCTCCCGAGCCTCTGAGACGGTTACACGTGCCGTCTGTGAATCAATGTTGCCAAAATCGGGCAGCTGCCATATCCCTCCAACGAAGATGGCGAGTAATACGTCTGTTGGATCAATCAGCTTCCCTTAAGTCTATGATGCAGTTTCTCTCTAAATCCGACAATTGTTTGTAGTGTCATAAAGTTGATATCATAATTTAAAAACAAAGATTATTTTGAACACACGAAAAGTATATATAATTTTTAATTCACGAAAATTCGTCTATAAAACATATAGATTCCATTCAACGTGCGTTTGAAAGATATTTTTTTGATATTTTCAAGGGTGTCCAAATGGATAATTATGTGATAATACTTTCGGTTTCTAAGGAAACGATTTGTGGGAATACCGCTCAAAATCATGGTATATCGTGAAAAAATATAAAGTAACTAAGCATCTAATTCGATTTAAAATAAAAAATGCCAAAGTGAACCTTCCCTGGTCCTGAAGTAAATGTGTACCAAATTCCATGTCCATACAACACTTACACAGACAGACATAATCACAGACATCTTCTTTTCTTATGTAAGATGCAACGAAAGTAAGTATTCACTGCAAAGAGCGCAGATTATTAGCGAATTATTATGTTTCAATATCCTCCTACCCAATCCCATTTAATAGAATATATATCCCTCTTTGATTTGAAATACGAGTATCATGTCCTTATCCACACTCTTCCGCCTATTCATCAATCTATAAATCTTGTCACTAAAAGAAATATGAATACCAGTGCTTCGCGACGACAATATTTGCCTTTCGTACTTTTATACTAAAATGTATCTAAGATAGAATACTTTTATAATAGATTATATTATGTACCTAAGATAGCAAATATTTGTAAAGATAAATATCATATAGGTATTAATATAGGTATTCATAAATATAGGTATTCATAAAGGTAATATAGGTATTCATAATGATAGGTATTCATATAGGTATTCATAAAGATAAATACCATAAAGGTATTTTTATATAAAAGATAATAATGGGGTCCAGCATATATATAAAATAAAAAATCATGATTAAAGAAAAATACTTTAAATATATGTTGTGCAGCACATGACTTCCCTTACAGACTCAGATTCATTTTCTCCTTATTTCTTCAATAAATCATTACATTGAGTTTAATTCCACAAAACAACATGCATAATTTTTTGAACTACTTACACTGAATTTGGACATTTAATTCAATGCTTGTTTCTATTTGATAGCTGGACGTATTTTTAAAGGCGGAGTAGTAAAAATACGAAGAAACTAAAATATCTCGAAATTGGCTAGTCCTACAGTACTAGCGTTGGTCTTATTTTTTCATTGTCAAAATTTACATATAGAACAAACACTTAATTGATACATGCATAATCTTTTATTTTAGATTCTGATGATTTTCTGAAGGACCATTTAGCAAAACAGGCAGGGTTTTTTCCGGAATTGTATCAATGTCTAATCAGCACCAGAGTGCCTCATAAGTAACTTATCTACTAAATTTTGGGAAATTTGGTTAACTATTCTTTTAGCTAGATTGGATACATACGACTTTTGCGGGTTAATTCGTAAAAAAATTGCAGTTTTTTTATCTTATCGTATCGAAATTTAATCAGCATCAGGTCATCCACATGTTACCTACTATAAAAATTTATGAAATGTAGTCAATTAGTTATTGAGTTATAGTGGATACACAGAGACACACGCACACAGACGTGATTAAAATAGTTTTTTCGTGTTCTTGAGGTCTCAAAACGTGTAGATCCGTTAAAAACTCAAATTACGAATTTTGACACAATTCGAATACTTTCCCTATGCATCCTCAAGTTTGTAGGAAAAGTAAAAATATAATAAAATTAACATCACAAATTTAAATATACACAGAACCAATTTTCTAATTGTCTTCTTTTCCCATAACAATTTTTAAATATTCATTTTAATTTCAGTAAATTTTCTCAATATTAAATTTGCATTGAATATTTTTTATTAAAATTGAATCAAAGCAAATTATACCATACTGCATTTTTTTCAAAAAAAAAAATAGAATTTTGAAAGTATTTGTCCTTTCTTGGAAATGAATATTTGTAGGTTTTAGGAAAGGGAGATTGAAATGTTTTTAGTAATAAATTTCAGTTATATATTTTTGCTATCATAAAGCCAGGGGGGGGGGAGGCTTTAAGTAAACTCGTTGGTTCAAAATGTGCCATCTGTGAAATATTTTTAAAAAATGGCATTTAACAAATATATAAATTAAGAAATTATACGTATAAATAAAAACATAGTTTCAATACGAAAAAACAGCATAGTTTCAATACAAATTCGAATTCGAGTTTTCGACGGGAGGGCACGTTTCAAGTATTCCTGATCACGAATCAAACATTTTTGAAGTGATGTCTGTGTGTGTGTGTGTGAAAATATATGTGTGTGTGTCAGTGAGTCTGTGGAGATGAAAACTAACGAACGAATGGACCGATTCAAACGAAATTCGGTACAAAAATCACAATCTATAAACACTGGAAGCCTTTTGTTTTTATACCAATCGAATGTTCAGAACCCTCCTAAATTTTCGAGTGAAATTTTGAAAAAATCGTCAAAAAATCAAAATCGCTAATAAAGTTGCGCAAATAGACATTTCTTATGTAATTTTTCATTAGAAAACGATTAATATAAATTTTAGGACGCTAACAAGAACCGTTCTCGAGATATTGCACATTTTTCAAAAAAAATTATCAAAAAGTCATATAAAATAAAAAAAAAATATTTTCTATGGATAAACATGTTTACTTTTCATATGTAATACCATGCGATAAATTGGGTGACATCATTCTCGTAAATTTAGCTCGTTCCATTCATGAAAAAGATACTTTGAGTAATACTTTTGTATTTGAACCCCAATAGTCATTTATTTGATGTAAGAGTAACTTAATTCTTCGTCTATAATGCTTGGCGAGATTTTGGCGACGAATTTGACGGAATGTCGCCTATTTGGCGACTTTTTGAAATGTTGTCAAATTAACGGAAATCACGCCAAATGGATAAAAATGACACTAAATCAATGAAAATAACGACTAATTGTCGAAAATTCGATATTTTGGAAAGAATTGTAAGTATCTACTATAAGAAAAACCTATTTTTTTACTGTAAAAGTAGTAAATTCATTGCATTATATAAGGAAAGTCATGTGTTGCCCACATCAGATTTTTTACACAGGTACTTGAATGCAAGTTCTCATACATTCTTCTTCACGCTTTCGATATATCATAAGTGATTTTTTAATATCATACATCATAAGTGAGTTTTATTTTTTAATTTTCTTTTAATTGATGCTTTATGCTAAACCTTCAAGAGTTTTGTGTAGCAAAAGTCAAACCTAAGGAAATGTGTCTTTTTCCCATGTTCCCTCTTGCTTTATCCTAAGTCAGGCAATGTGATTTTTGAATTGTGATTGCAAAAGCGAACAATGGGAGTTACTTTGGGGTTCAAAATGTGCTGTTAAATTTCCAAGTTCTTTTTGATGCAGATGATTGCTCTATGAATTTCTTCAAAAACTAATGCAGTCTATGATTTTCTTCATAAACTATCTTAAATAAATGCTCTTCGTAAACAATATATCTTAAATAAATGCTCTTCATAAACTATAATCTTAAATGAATGCTCTTCATAAAATATACATCTTAAATAAATGCTCTTCATAAACAGTATATCTTAAATAAATGCTCTTCATAAACTATACCAACAACAGTAGCATTGCAAATAAAAGAAATATGATGTGGACAGCACATGACTTTTCTTATATAATGCAATTAATTTACTATTTTTGCAGTAAAAAAAATCTGATGTGGGCAACACATGACTTTCCTAATATAATGTAATGAATTTACTACTTTTACTGTAAAAAAATAAGTTTTTCTTATTGTAGATACTAATATTCTTTCCAAGATATTGAATTTTCGACAATTAGTCGTAATTTTCATTGATTTAGCGTCATTTTTATCCATTTGACAAGATTTTCGTTAATTTGGTAACATTTCAAAAAGTCGCCAAGTTGGCGACATTCCGCCAAATTCGTCGCCAAAATATCGCCAAACGTTATGGACGAAGAAATAAGTTATTCTTACAGCAGATAAATGGCTATTAGCGTTCAAATACAAAAGTATTACTCAAAGTATCTTTTTCCATGAATGGAACTAGCTAGATCCACGAGAATATCACATCACTCAATTTATCGCATGGTATTACATATGAAAAGTGAACATGTTTCTCAATAGGAAATATTTTTTTTTAATTTATATGACTTTTTGATATTTTTTTTGAAAAATGTACCATATCTCGAGAACGGATCGCGTTAGCGTTCCAAAATTTATGTCAATCGTTTTCTAATGAAAAATTACATAAGAAATGTCTATTTGCGCAACTTTATTAGCGGTTTTGATTTTTTTGACGATTTTTTAAAAATTCCATTCGAAAATTTAGGGGGGGGGGTTCTCACCATTCGATTGCGAATAAAACAATAGGCATCCAGTGTTTAGGGATTGTGATTTTTGTACCAAATTTTGTTCGAATCGGTCCATTCGTTCGTCAGTTATCGTCTCCACAGTCTCACTGATACACACACACACACACACACACACACACACACACACACACACACATACCTTCACACACACACACACTCACACTCACACACACACACACAGACATCACTTCAAAAATGTTTGATTCGTGATCAGGAATGCTTGAAACGTGCTCTCCCGTCGAAAACTCTAATTCGAATTTTCGACCCCGTCACAATACTTTCCTTATACATTATGTATATAAGGAAAGTAATTAAACAAATATAAATATTTTGTAATTAATTGGCCGAATTGAAATGGGATTGAAATGAATTGAACGTAATCAACAAGTCAACTTTCATGCAAGTGCGCACGCTATGATTAGCTGTTTAAAAGTTTTTGTTTACATGTTACGTGTCTGATTCGTAGTTAGCATGTGCAGTTTCAAAATGGGCATTTCGGCCTGTCATATTTTGTTTCAATTATGGACATTTGCTTCAATATTGCACATCTGTGTCTAATATTACGCATGTGTGCCCAATTTTCTCTTCCCCTGGAAACGTTTATCATTTAGGAAAGTCCCTAACCAATCATTACGAAACCTCCCTAACCAATCATTACAAAACCTCTCTCCCTATATACATTGACAAAAATGTTAGAAAATCTATTCCCAGAATATTATGAAATATTTCCGTTTATTTTTTTTTTCACACGGTTACATTTAACACGATGAATATCCCACTTATCATTTGAAATAGGAGCTGCATATCTTTATTGGGTTTTTTCGCCGTTCATCAATATATAAATATTATTTTCGGTAAGAAATATCAATCCCCAATATTCAGGACACCGTGTTTCCATACATATTTCTATATTACTTGTGATAAATAGATAAATATATATCTCAGGCAGGGATGCATTAGTACAGCAATTGCGTTATGTTTCGGAAGATAATTGGATCAGTATGCTTTGATAAAAAAATGTTAAGCAGTTTATATACATTTCAGAAATTTCTATTATTATAAAATAATTCTGGAGAATATCAGTTAATAAGGGACTGTCATCAACAGACATATGATGCTTTCTTAGCTGTCGGCTCCCGAAGTCTTTCGACTCGCGAAGCGATTTACGGGATTTGGCGTAGAGGGCAAGGAGTTAATTCTCAAGGGAGCACAAGTCACGTAAGAGGTCGTGTAAGTTGGCCGGATTTGAAGAAGAACTCGCGAAGCGAGTTCCAAGGCTGGTGAATGTCAGTTAAAAGGAAGGATCCTCAATGGGGGACGTATTACGCCTGCATAGCAGGTGTCATTAAAGTGCACACGAAGCGAATTGAGCGTTAGTGACTAGGAGACGAAACCTACCGAATCGCGAAGCGAATAGCGGGGGTTGGCGAACAGGGGACGGAGCACAGTGGTACCAAATGAGGAATTTGCGGAAAAAACCTCACAACTTATGAATTTCTTAATATTTTCGCATACTTTTTGCGCATGTGGATAAGTTAAAAGTAAGATTTTATATGCATGACAATATTAAAATCAGTGACGGTCCCAGATTTTTTTTCGGGGGGAGATATGAAGGTATACTACACATACCCTTCATCTTTTTTTTTAATTTTGAAGATGAAATTATAAAAGTTTTTTTTATAAATGTACAAACACCCCACGACATACTTTCTGGTTGAATTTTGTTTCGGCTTTCTGTCATTCTTTAATTAGCACAATAATTAACTGTTAGTTAAAAAAAAATAATAGAAAATGTACCGAAATATGCCTGTATTTTGGCACGATTGTTGAAACAATACATCATAGAAAATACAAAATTTAATGTAGGTGTTAGATCCTAATGCACATTGCCACATTTTTTAGCTTTAATAATCACTTTAAATTTCGTAAATTGATATAAATGAACCAAAGTTATGTTTCGTGTTGCACAATGTGCGTCAAAATCACTTTATTCAGAAATCGACTTTAAAGTCCAAGTGGACCATTAAATCACTAATACCTTAGCTCATGAAAATAGCTGTATTTAAAAAAGTTAATGGAATAAAAAAAAATGAGGATATCTACAGAAAGACAAGAATTTGGGCAATAATATAAGCCAATAAAAAAGAAATTTCAATTTTGACAGATTTTTCAGTTTTCATGAGTATGCGTATACCTCTCTCTCTCTCTCTCTCTCTTAACATGTATTTCTAAATAATAGTGTTACCAAACGTTATTTTCTAAATTTGGGGGTGGGGATATATTCCCCAATTTTCCCCGAGATAGCCCTTGATTAAATATATTTGTATATTTATTTAATGAAAATTTAGAAAGAAAACAAATTCTTTAATTATAAATCTCTGTTTATTGTTATCGTGCATTTTTTCGAAACATGTTTGATGACCATTTAATAATACATAATTTTGTATTTTGGACTATTCCTTTCAAGTATCTAACTTAAATATTATTATAACTGAAGTACCTGAAGTACTATTTTTAGAATTTATGCATAAATGAATGTACATACTATTTTAATAATTTTTTTGATTCTTCGTTAAGTGGCAGTGATTCAGTTTTCGGTACTGACCTTATGTGACTGATGTATGGATCTGGTGATGTTAAAATCATATGAAACACATATTCATTTGTTGCCAAACAAGAGCATTTTCTGCTGTGATAAATCCGAGAATACTTGTAACCTTTATTTCTACTATCCTGTGCTTCTTCTGAGAGTGAACCTATAGGCAAAGTAGCACACTCTATTATTTCCTTTCCGTGCATAAGAATTTTATGGATAGTTGCTTGCATGTTATACCAGGGGTGCAACGAAATCGCTAAATTAGCTGTTTCTCGAGCATATATTCCAAATTTGTCCCCATCAATCTGAAAATTATTGCAAATCGTTTCTAAGATAACAGCCAATCTTTTTATTAAAGTTTCGTCAACTTTCGTTATTTCGGCCGTTATATTGGGGTTCCCCAAAAACCTTCTAGAAGTATAGAATTCAATAGTATAGAATTCAATATGTCTTGTTATGGGAAAAGTTTAAAAGTTTTAAAATATGTCTTTGATGTTTTAAAAGTAGTAATAAAATATTTATCATGAAAATCAATGTCGCTGGATCAATTGGAAGTACAAACGATACTTATGCAGGGCTGAGATGGACCCTCAGAAAAAGTATGAAATATGCCGAAACAGCGAAGGTTGCAAAAAGTTGCTGCTGATTTTCACAGGACAGTTGCATAATAGTATCTGCTTTCGAAATAACTCATCTAGAGCGTGTAGGAATGTGTAGCTTTTTTTATAGGCTTAAAGAAATGAAGGAAAACAAAAAAATTTATATATCTATATTTTACGCTTTATAGTATAATTTTGGCTATGTTTTTACGTAATGTATTCATATCAGAAATAAGCTGAGGTTACATATATTGAAAATACGTGAGACATATAATTATAAATATCCACAAAAATTTTGGAAAAAATATTGAAATTTTAGTTAGAAAAGACAAGATTTCAATTGGAATGTGGAAGTCTTGTTTAAGATCAGTTTTTCCTTCTAGGTATATTGAATAAAATACATTTATTTACATGGCAAGATACTTCGGTTCATTGCCCATCAAAAAATAGTAGTTGGTATCGAAAAATATTATTTTCGGGTTTCGGGGTTTTTTCCGCCACGGCACTACTGTGCGGAGCTCCTTAATTTGGTAGTAATAATGTGCATTTTATCGCAAGGTTTATAAATTACATTAATTCCAAATTTTGCATTTTAAAATTTTATTATAAATTTCACAAATTAGAAAATTTGTATTTGGCTCTGAAATAGTAAATTTCATCGCAAGGTTTATATAAATTATTTGACAAAAGTCTAAGTTTTATCAAAAGTGTTATTTCAAATTACACTAGTTACAAAATGTGTATCAACAGGAGAAAGGTAAGTTTTATCAGACATTTTATTGTATATTACACTAATAGGAAAATGCGTTTTGAACGGCGCCTCTTTCTGGAACAATACTCATGACAATATAAAACCGTGGCCAGTTTTTAGAACAATGCTCATGATGATAATACAACAACGTAACAGTTTCTAGAAATATATAAATGATGATAATATAATACCGTTTCCAGTTTCTAGAACAATACTCATGATAATATAATAAAGATGGCAGTTTCTAGAACAAATTTCATGATGATAATATAACAACGTTGCCAGTTTCTTGAAAAAATACTCATAATAATACTATAACAACGTTGCCAGTTTTTAGAAAAGATACTCATAATAATACTATTACAACGTTGCCACTCTTTCTAGTACAATACTCATGATAATAAAACAAGGTTGCCAGTTAATAATCAACAATACTCATGATGATAGAACAGTATCAAAACAGTACTCATGATGAACAGTACTCAATATAACAACGTTGCCAGTTTCTAGAAAAAACTCATGATGATAATATATCGTTGCCAGTTTCTAGAACAATACTCATGATAATATAATATCATTGTCAGTTTCTAGAACGATACTCATAAAAATAGTATAATAACATATTAAGAAATTAGAATGATATATTATAAAATAACAACTTTGAAAACCATTAAATACATTCCACTTAGTTAGATAAACAGATGCTTTTCTCTCTCAACAAATATCTGCATTTTATTCTTATCATCCGTTCGGAATACACGGAAACATAAACAACAATTTTACAATTAGTTCTTAACTGCTTCCTATGGCAACGAACAGGTCATGACGGTAGTTGCGACGTCCACTGATAGGAACCGAATAATAAAGCCCTTCGCCATCGAAATAGAAAATCTAAATTCTTATACTTTTGTTTGAAAATTCACAGAAAATCAGAAAATAGAGTATATGAAGATGTACACCCATATTTTTGTCAAACTATAGAATTGTGTTAATCTTCCATTTTCGCATGCGATGAAATAAGAATGATATAACCTAAACCATGCCCATTTTGATGCAATTAAAAATAAATAAATAAATATCAAGGAATTATCCTACAGATTATGTTTATAAATCGTTAGATAGAGCAATATTCGAATTTTCCGGTGATGCCAAGATGGAAACACCGTGATGTTATTATTTTCGAGGGCTATAAGAACCGATATGTGTGAAAACCAACCAAAATCGTGTTTCAAATAACTAAAAAATAACTGACCATTAATTCGTATGAGTTTTACCATACCGGGAATTCAGCTAACATAATACCGAATTTCGTGGATGTTTGAAGTTAATATTTTCTGCAACAGACGATAACCGTGCACTGGCATTCAGAAAAAATAGACAATTACATTTTATTATGCACTGGAACAAAAGCGTTGCCCGGGTCTTAAATACTAGTAAGTCTTCGTTCGCTCATCTGGAACGCCAGCACAAAATCACGGCTACACCTGCGATGGATCACTAAACTTAACAAAACCAATTTAAATGAGTTATTTGGGGGATTTAAAAATTCGTCACTTTTAAACAAATTCAAATTTTTTAAAAATCTTGCCGAAATATGTTGTACCTGGAGCTCAGCTAAATCAGCGCCGAATTTTGCGGCTGTCTGAAGGTTATATTTTCCGTTATAGACGACACACACACACACAGATATGCAAACATATTATTTATTTATGTAAGAAGAGAAGGAGTGAAATTATAAACATTAGTGTTATCTCAGTCAGTTTTTACCCAATTACACTCAAACCTTAGAACTTCGTAGTGATATTATAATACAAAATCTGAATGTAATTTTTTATTTGAAAGGAGAATAGCATTTATAAGATGAAAAATATTTGTTTTGACATAAACAATTAATTTGTATACATAACACAAACACTTACAAATAAGTGAACAATATATATACGTTTCCATTATAAATAGAAGTATATAATTTACACATATCAGGATAAGGTTAATAAACAAAACCGCCGATAAAAATATTCCAAATTTTACGAATGCTCATAATGAAATTTGAAGTTGTAAAACATGTAAGAGAACAAATGCTACATATGATTGAAATATTCATTACAACTACATTTGGGAAATATTGAGTTGCTATTTTCTTTTAAAAGTTTATAAAATATATTTTTATTAAAGTAGTTACATATAAATCATAGCAATTGAATCTGACTTTTCTCTGTGAACTGAATTTTTAAAAGAAAGCAGTTCTTCGAAACAAAGTTCCGAGACTTATGAGGTAAGGATAATTATACAGCCTGCGACGCAAACGCAGAAGATAATTGATTGATGCTAAAACAATAAACGTTTTAAACACGTAGTGAGTAATTTTACCAAAGATTATTTTAGAAAGTTACTCAATAGGACATACTTTATAAAAATAAATTTAATAAAATATGTCTTAGAATTAAAAGGATTCAATAGGACATACTTTATAAAAATAAATTTAATAAAATATGTCTTAGAATTAAAAGGATCCAATAGGACATACTTTATAAAAATAAATTTAATAAAATATGTCTCAGAATTAAAAGGATAAAAAATTAACTAGACATAATAGGGAAAAATTAGGCAATTTGTTACAATTTGGTGGTTTTGATTTTATATTTTTTATATCATTCAATCAGCAGTTTATTTTTTATTGTTATAAGCAGATGCACTGTTAAAACTTTCTCTGGGTTTTCAAGAACTGTCTATGAGATCCGGTTTTATTTTCATCACAGGTTTGAATATTAAATTCCGGGCAACGTCGGGTACATTTTCTAATTAATAATATGAGGGATAGTACTTCAGCTTTTAGAATGTAACAATATCAAAATTAACAGATTTCAGTTCTGATGAGCTTTTAAAATGTGAACTTTCCCGTGAATATTGGCTGTTAAAGAATGAGAAATGCTATGCAATTATCTTTACAGCGTCGTTTTGAAGCTAATACGGTAGTGATAAAACGTGGATTTAAGTCGAAGGGATTTTCGAGCTATGACTTATTGTAACTTTCGACAAGGGTTGAAATCGTGATTGATTTAGATGAAACTCTTTTGAGATTCAGTCAAGTAAATACTGTTTTATTTAAATCTCATCCTTCTACATTTACTTGTAGAATACAGGAAGACCTTTTTGTCTGAGTCACACATCACTCACAGGGGATCTCGCATGCACTGATTAGGTGCCCAATATATCAGTCGGCTGCACCGCACACATATGTTGTATCGATGGATTGTTTCTGCAGAACCTGTAGAAAGTTGCTATGCCAAAATCTTAAAATTGATGTTTGTCGAGATTTCAACTCCTGTTGTAAGTTTTAACACTTTAATACGAGGCGTAGAAAAACGATATTTAAATATCAGTTTTTCTTTGTGCGTATCTCTATCATTACATTTAACTCCAGAACGGCTCAATGGATTTATGAACTGTCTTAATATAGGCATGTAGCTAAAATTGAACAAAAAATTTCCCAAAATGAATAAATAAAAGTGAACGTTTAGAAGTATGCTCCCAAACCAAGCAACTCTAAAAATCGTCATTGATTTTCAACAAAACGCTTTTGAGATTTAGTCAAGTGAATGTTTTTATTTAAGTTTCTTACATCTAGTTAATTTTTCTACATCTTTCTATGGAACAACGGAAATTAAAAGACGTCTTTGCCACTAATTACAGCTTATAATTCAAAAGCACTTAGCGGATTTACATATTACTTCTCTGTTTCGTTAAGTCTATTGAGAGCATATTTAAGGTATTTCACATTTAATACCGCGGAAATTTTATATCAGAATTAAACCATGCAAAGTCGGGTATTTCTACTAGTAATTATAGTATAAAGCAAAATAAATTATGAATTAGTTATTGCATTTATAATATATGTATCTTTCATTTTTCAATGGCGCAACGACTTTTGGGATTAAAATTTGCTTCCAAGAAAAGCTATTTTTCGATCCCTTCATTGACTGTGAAATATTGTAAAAGCAAATGAATGCATTTGTTGTTAATTTATTCATACATAATTGACAGTCGAATAATATTTTGATTATTTCTTATTCGTATAGTTAAAATAGGGTTATTTAATCGACAATATAGATGGAAGGGGAAAGCTGCTGCAAATGGCATTTTAATATTCTTAATTTTCAGTTATTCATTTGATTGTTGGTCCGAGAAAATGTATTGGTGAATATTAGTTAGATTTGAGTAATCGTGATGTCTATAGTAGGCAGTGACCTATATTTGTAGTAACTAGGTATGTTCTGAAGAGCAGTAAAATGAGGATTCACTTTGCTTGCGCAGTCGTATTAACCCAATTTATGTAATCGTAGTGTTTGTCATGATCAGACTTCGTATCGACCAGTCACGTACTGGGATGCAGTGTCCTTTTGATACGCATAGTGTGTGTATACATCCGCGTTGCAGTGTTGCAGTGGGTTATATTGTTCCAATTTCATTAATCATGCGTATATTCGAAAATTATCCACGGTGTCGCATGTGCTGTGAAGCAACGTCTCACGTGTCAGCATGAGCAAGTGACGTAGTGATTTTATTCAAATGACGTATTGTTACTCTTTCAAATTAAGAGCTTTCTCAAAAAGCTACCAGGCTTGTCGTCGGAGGCGGTTAGTATCTCTTAACCACTAGGCTATTCTTCTGAAAGTCATTATCCTTTAAACGTATGTCAGAAACGATTTTAAGATGTTTTACCACTTAAAGTAAATATAATGCTTTAAGGTCGTCCATTTATTTTAACATAACTCCATCATCATTTTATTCAAATGAGCATTAACATCAAGTACCAAATTATGACAGATATTTAAATATTCATTAGTGAAGTAAACCACGTTCAACAGTAGTTACATTTTCTCAAAGAATTTTATTTGCATGAATATATGCCAAAATAGATATCGCATATTTTTGTAAACTGTTATGTCTTTCGAAAGTTTTTAAATGGCAGTTTCAATTCAGGTACAGTCTGTGATGCAAACTGGACAGGGAATTAGTTGATTATTTGCCATTAAAATGTTTTTCAGAAGTGGTTAATAATTGTAATTTTTGCTATCATTATTTTAGCGAAATATTTCAATGAGGGGTAAATTAACTATTTTACTAAATTAAGTAATCTTATGTGTTCACAAACGGTCATAAAATTTGTTGTCTAAACAACTACAAAAATAAAATTTATGCGTAAAGAGAATATAAAGAAAATTAATTAAAAATTTCATACACAAAATAAATAACATAATTTTTTATACAAGACATCAATAATAAATTGTACTATATATCTATTAATTCCGTTATAGAGGATGCGAAATTATACATAATGTACATATTTGTGTTTTTTAATAAGCATAAAATATTATTTAAGATTGTTAACATAAATTATAAGAAACAATTATTTTATAATTTTTCTTGTGGAAGTTTTAATATATATATCCTTGTAATTGAATTATTGCTGGACAATCCCATTTTATCGTTGGCCAAATTTTAAATTATAACTTCCACACCGAAGAGCATGTCTGAATTAATGTCTTACAGTGTCACTAGTTGAACAAAAACACACCATGCATACATAGCTGAGAAAGTGCCACATAATTTAGACCGGAACCCAAAGGGGATGACAACAACAGGATTCTTACCATACGTTCCCTAACCCAGCACATTTCGTATTGAGTTTCGGACCTACAGATTTATAGTGTCTAAACTATGCGTAGACAAGGATATAATTTTGGGCGTTTTTGAGGATCGAACACATGCGATCCCCACGTCTTAACCACTGGACTATCACGGCGGGAAAAATTCTATAAATATTCCATAAGAAAAAATTTTAATCGTTTAGTGTGTTATAAAACACAAGCAGTTCTTTGTGATTATGACATCTCATTGCGAATTATTGAATGTCCGAGGGTGGGGGAAATTATGATTTATATGCAACTTATATGCAATTTTCTGAAAGAAGTATATGTACTGATAAATCTTTATAATTTAAACATGATTTACTTTAGTTGAACTATGGCGTATCTTTGTAAAATGCAGTTTCCAAAAGAAACTCCATTTTTCAAAGCCATGTTCGGGATATGTGATGTAGGATTAATAATACTCTCTGTGACACAGTCCTTAAAAAGAATTGATTGATGTTTTACAATTAAAAATTTTCTGGGTAACGGGAATGCTTTTAAAAACTTGTTTTTGATGGATATTTTCTGATTAATCAGTTGAAAGTGAATTAAAATTATATTTGTATTGGAAGTTGGAAATAATTTGGACTAGAGAACATTTCTGAAAATTAATGTTATAGATTATAAATACATTATGTGATATTAATTCATAGTAAATAGTTATATTAATTCATGGTTTCAGCTGGTTAAAAACAATGCCGTAAATAAATATTTAAACAACTAAACATTTTTACTGATTTTCATCATTTTATCTGGTTAAATAATGATTTAAGCAGCATTTAAAAGTGAATGTGTCTATTATATACGATTGAAAATGCAAACAAGATGGGGTTCGGAAACATCATCATTACGCCTATATGATACTATTTAGATGTTTATAGAGAGTTTGTTTAAATAAATAAAAACTTACTTTTAATTAATATATTGACATCAAATAAGGGAGATGCATTGTAGTAGCATATCTTCTACACCAATAGGGAAAATATCAAGATAATTACTCAAACAAAAGATACATAATTGAAAAGACAAATATTTAAATTTTGTTTATTCAAAAATAGAAGGGAGTTCTGCAAATGAAAATTAGAAAAGGTAAAAAAACAGTTTTAATATATTTAAAATAAAATAAAAGTATTTATTTTACTTGAAATTACTTAAACATTTTCTTAAATTGAAGTTACCTAAACAAAACAAAAGGCAAACTAAGAAAAATAAAAAAATTACCAAATGGATTTTAGATTTCAAAGTATAGAAATTTAAACGACGGATTTGTCCTTTTTAATTTAAACTATATACTCGAAGCTATATGTTTTTGACGTATCGAGGTACTTACTATTTTAATGTATGTATTTATATTTACATCTCCACTAATTTCTGTTGATTTTAGTTTTGTCATGTTTGTCTGGTAACCATGTAATTTCAGATCATCAGAAAAATATTGTGTGAAAATGGCAAATATTTTTAAAACATGCCAAGTAAGCCATGGAAAATGTAACGTCCGGCAAATGTTTCATATGCAGTTAACATTCCCATCATATTTAACCAATTACAGTCTAACACATAAAAAGGAAGACACCCCTCACCCCCTAACCCTTATACCCCGAGGAGGCTAATGATGTCACAGTCGCAAAAATTATATCGCGACAATTTTTCACTACAATGGCTGAAACTGTTACATTTCGTGATCAGTAAGCCATAAATAAACCCTCTTATACATAATTATGTCAAATGTTGCCCTACGCTGCCATGGTAAGAAAATATGAAATTTCTAAGTTTTTGCTAGAATTTCAAAAACATTATATCTAGTTCTATATTTTTCGTCAACAAATCCGGATATAAAGTTTCGTGAAGTCCCATTAATATGTGTGGCAGCCATTGTGAAATACAAGAGATTGACCACAGACAGGCATACGCACATGACTCAAAACTTGCTCAGGATT
The DNA here is from genome assembly GCA_951213105.1 of Amaurobius ferox. Lineage (NCBI taxonomy): Eukaryota > Metazoa > Arthropoda > Arachnida > Araneae > Amaurobiidae > Amaurobius > Amaurobius ferox. The sequence continues at coordinate 23,438,771 of OX578145.1, read as the reverse complement.
TTCTAAAACATATATTGGCATCAAAATCTCGAAATCAAAAATTTGTGTGAGAACAATAATTTCTCTATACTATATTTTATAGTATAAAAATGACACTACGCGTATTTGCTGAGTTATTGTATCCATACTTCATCTGACCCCACCACACATAAAAATACAGGCATATTTTCAAAATTGTTTGCATTCTGTTCAAAGAATCTTTGAATTTTTTTCCCCTCAAAATTCCTGAATACAAAAATGTGAACACTATATGCTATTGCTGTACAATACTATGAGAAAGTAAAAATACATTGAAGCATTTAGTACTTGATTTTTGGAGATATAATTGTTTTGAGGCGAAAATAATAAACATTACCAATTTAAACTTTACCTACCCATTCCGGTTTTTCCAGATATATACAGGGTGTCCAGTGCTATCGGTGACCAATAGCTATTTCCTCAACCGTTAGTCACAGAGATATACTTCCAATTGCGAAAATCTTTTAAATTTTAAAATCCATTAACTTAGAAGAAGTTTAAATCCATAAATATATTTCTGTAAGAAATATTAAATACAAATTTTTATACGGTCCTCCAGTTCTACCAGTTATATTTAGGAAAATCACCCTCATACAATTTCATGCAAAATAAAAAAAAATCATCCTTTTTCGACTAAAATTTACCGAGTTATGAAGTATTAAACTTTATGACTTAAGTCGTTTTTCCGCGCATAAAAATGTCCCGTTTCAGGCAACCTTTAAGGGACCATATAAATATTTAAATTTCCTTATGTCAGTTAACACAAGTTGTATTTTCTTTACTTTCATTGTCAGTAAAAGCTGTATTTTCAATATTTTTTATGTGTTACAAATAATTATAATTTTAATATTGCTTAGTGTAATGTATGTATATCTGCAAAAAATGATGAAAATAATGCGAAATATTTGTTTCTCCAATTGTTTTGTGTATAACCCCCATTTCGCAACATAAAAACTGCTCCAACTTTAAGTAGCTATAAGTCGGGAAATTTTGGTCATAAAAATATAATTTTTTTTATTTTACATGGAACTGTAGGATGATGATTTTCCTAAATATAACTGGTAGGACCCCGGGACCGTATAAAAATGTATATTTCGTATTTCTTTCAGAAATGCATTTATTGATTTAAACAGTTTCTAGGAAAATAGATTTTAAAATTTAAAACAATTTTTGGAATTGGAAGTATATCTCTGTGACTAACGGTTGAGGAAATAGCATTTGGGCACCGATAGCACTAAACACCCTGTATAAACGTATCAGATATCTTCAGGTATTTCTTTGTATTTCCCTAAATTGGAGTATATTCAGTTCTTATGTCCTTTAATTATTTTAATTTAAATCATTGTTGCAGACATGTGAGTAAATATTAACATAAAATGCTTGAGAACTAAACTACAACTAATATTTGCATATACTTCTGTATACTAAAATATTTCTCACAAAAGTTTTCTTATTTAGGACTTTTATTTAGATAAACTTTCGCATAAATCATAATTTGAGCATGGCTTTTCTTTTTAAACTGCTATTTTTAAAAGAAACTTCTGTTTTAGAAAGTTTAGGACTTGAAAGATAGAAGTAATTACAAAAACTTTTGACATACAGATGAAGAGCAATTTATTGTCATGATTCTGTTAAAAGAAATTTGGATATAGCAAATCATTTTAACAGAGGTCATTCTCCATAAGCTCACAGTAAACAATAAATTTGAAGAACTTAAAGCAATGTATTTGCAACTTTTACTATTGAGTGCTAACATTATATATAAAACAGATAATAATAAATTATTACTGGTATTTATCTATTATTGGAATTTAAATTACAGATTTAGTTCAATTTTGAAAATATGCACACTGCGTTGTGTTTATCAACCTCCAATTATTGTGCCTTTTAGAAAACTTAGTTGTAATTCTCTGAAACTTTTCTGAAAAATATAGCTTTAAATTTACCAATAAAAAGAGAAAATAAGAGAATAATAGTTAAATTTTAATTATTTATTTTATAAAGCATTTCCATTGGTATTGACCACAAATGCACCTTGTAAAAATGACTTTAATAAATAATTATTAAAACGACTCTTTACATGTGTTGTAAATAAATTTCAAAAAAGTTCTTCAATATTTAAGGGCTGTGATGAGACTAACGTAAATGAGAGAGTAACTGAACACCAGACCCACCAACAGTCCGTTTCTCAAATGTGACAAAACTAGACGTCATAATAATATTATTCTCATAATTAAATAATTCATAAAAAAGGGGGAAAATGCATTGAATCTATATAATTTCCTAATTTTCATTTCGAATGGATTTTAATATATTTAAGATCATAGTTGAGGTTTATTCTCATCCAATATTTTAACATTGCGAATATCATTCACATTATTAAGCAATTCTTTCAGAAACATTCAAGACAGCTATTTTAGTAAGTTTATACATTCACAACATTTCTCTTATTCATAGGAATTCTAAGAGATCATTAAGGGTAATCGTTAGAGAAATAAGACAGATCACACTTGTAAATTCACAGCCCCATAGCCAAATAGGCTGATCTGATGAAGCTCGTTAAAGAAATTCAAGAAATGCAGTTGTAAATGAAGAAGAGATGAGAAGACATATGGGTGAAAAAGGATATGAGTTGGTGAGAAAGAGTGTTAAAACGGAATGATCATATGAAATAACTGAATAGGTTAAAAAAGTACAGTTATAAGGATGAATAGGTACAGTTGAAAGGGTGCAAGTAACATCTGTCATGTAAATATGACAACCATGGTTCGTACATCAATGTACAAAGAGAAAATAAGAACAGCAGCAGCGACGTTGGGTTACGTACATACATGGACGTCCATAGAACTTTTTCGAGGAGGCGGCAAACCCTGACAGTGGGGCGCAGTTAGGGATCAGCGGAGCACGGTGTGGCAGAATGGGGCACACTTAAGCAACATATGTACAGCATCAAATAACTTAATACCCACCTTTGTGAACTTAAACATCCAGGGGAAGGCAATAGCCTCCCTATGAACGCCCACCCTCACAGCAAAGATCGTCACATGTGTGACAGTGACGTTGCAGTCACGTGACACCTGGGTCACAATGTGACATCCTATTTGTGACTTATATGCGACGTTACGTATTAGTAACTTTGTAACTTCATTGTGACTATATTCTGTGACGTTTCTACCATTTAATTAATACGTAACAATGTGACGACATTGTAATGGCAATTACAATGTGACGTCATAAACAAGTTAATATGCGACGTCACAAACGACCATGAAAATGACCGAAATGACTTCGCTGTGACCTCAATATGACATTGCCGAGACGTACTGCGACGTCCTGTGACGTCCCAAAGTCACAGTGTGACGTAAATCTTACGTCACTGTGAAAAAAAGTGCTGTTAGGGCATGGTATTTACTTAGTTATCAATACATTCTAAAGATTTATAATGAAAAATTAGGCTATTGATAAAATGAAATAATATCTTGTGTTCTGGTATAACATATATCTAATTACCCTAAGATCCAGCGTGCTTAATTACAGTTGCATTCACTATATTGTAGAATGTAGGTATGAATAATAAATATGTTACATTGCCTTATATTTGTATTTATTGACTTCCACATTAATGAAATAAATACTCTCTGGTAGAGCAAAAGTAGCCACGGTGTTCGGCATAGAGCATAGAAAATAGTAGAGGGATACAATCTGAGATACACCGGAAGGGCTGTGTATTAACAAGAAATTATTAAAATTGAAGTATTTAAAACAATTACTAAAAGACATTTCATTTTGATAAAAACATTCCCTGATTAGATTTTGATATCATATATATTTTAAGAATTTATTTTAATCTTGTACTTCTCAGATTGAGAAAAAAAGATTGACTTTGGAGAATATGCAAATTTTATTTTGAGAGTTGTCTGTTTTAAGGTCGCTGTACTTATTATATGCTAGTAATCAGCATTTATACGCGCGAAAGTATTAAGGCGAAATATTTTTTGTAATTAACATCCTATATCATGTGACTAAAATTTTATCGAAAGTTTTTATTATTGATACTTTATAGTAATAATTATTTCATATAATTATTTGCTATTACAAAAATATAGTTATTTTAATATATCATTTGTCATCTATGCTTTAAATACATATCCGACATTACTTGTTAAGAAGATCTGATCCTCAATTTGACTGGTGGAAAATTTGTTTCACATACAATCGCTGTACCGTATACAATCTTATATTTCGGCAGAGCTGCGTATAATAACTTACTTCCTTTCAACAAATAGCAATTCATCCACATTCAGTGATTTCAAAAATTAATTCAAGAATGAACAATTTATTACGAAGAAAATGTAATTTTTAATGATTTCTGTAATAAATTAATATTCATTTATACGTTTATAGTGCCCACATATACAATAATAATGCCAAAGTAATTAGAGCAAATCCCAGTCTTTATTTTTCAAGCTTTAAAGCTCTGAATCTTGAGGAAACAGTTCCAAACAATTATCAAAAGCAACCAATAGTCCATTTATACACTGAAGACAAACTTCCGCCATCCGGAGAGGAGGGGATACTTAAATGAGTTGTACAGATGAAATTAAAAGGAGCTTAGAAAATAAACTCATGGCGTGACTTTCACTTCCTGATAATTATGTTTAAATTTAACAATGTGTTTATTCACAATTACGTCTTGAAATTGTAAATAGTGAATTGTTATGATATTCTTAATATTTTATTATGGTTCAAATCATGGCAGAGAAATGAAATAGATGAAGTTCATATTCGAATTTTTCTTTCATTTATACGGTTTGGTAGAAATATTATAAAATCTAAATAAAATTTATAAAAAATATAAAGAATAATAATATAAAAATATAATAAAAATATGAAATTTATCGATTTATAAAATTTATATGACAATAAAAAGTACTATGGAATAAAACTGTAGAAAGCAAACATGAAATTTATAACGTTATAAAATTTAAAGGAAAATAAAAAGTACTGTAGAATAAATACTATAGAATAAAAAAAAATTAGCACATAATAATTAAATTAATTCATTCAATTTTATATATATATATATATATATATATATATATATATATATATATAACCAGGAAACAGGGGTCGCAATCCCCCTTGACCTTTCTGCAACCCTGTAAACACAATCATTCCACCTATATATTTTCTTTTTTCATTTTAAATCTTATATATAAATAAAAATTGAAATATTTTAATCGAAAATTATGCATAAACTACTGTATGTACAAAAACACCCATCTCTAGCATATCTGTTACAAATGAGTAACTATAGACCAAGACTAAGGAAAAAGATAGAAGGTAACATATCACTACAATGGAAAGGGTCGAAGGCCCAGACCACACAGCGAACCCTAGGGCTTACGGCAGTTTAATGTGTGGCCGGGAACAATGGAAAGGGAGATGAGAAGAATATTAGAATACAAAATTCACAATTAAAAGTATATAAATATAAATAAAAATAAAAAACAGCAAAACTGAGAAAAGGCAATAATAATTAGCTCAAAGATAAAGATTAGATAAAAGATTAGATAAAAGATTAAGACATAGAGAACAATCAATTGAAACTACACAAAAAATGGCGGTTAGTTCGAAATTGCATTCTCATCAGGACAGCCATACAATTCGAATTAAAACAGATAGAATAGCCAGTTTCTGACAATGGCGATAGTATTTAACTATAGACACCATTGGAACTGTGTACTGGCTAGTGGAAGGAGAAAAATAAATCAATTGAATTACAAATCAGAAAAATAATACCTTCTAGAACAGAAATATGAACTCACAAGCATTGCTACCACGTGTAAGTTGAACAAGCGACTGAGCATTTCATCTCGCTTCGTCAATGCGAGTGGGTACCGGAATGAATACATTTGAACGATACATAATATGTATGGAGACTTTCAAAAATAGTAATCAGTATAGGACTCAGGACAAGTGGAAAATAGTCATTCTAAAACAGTCAACAGTATTAGACTCAGGCCAAGTGGTAAGTTAGGTAATAAGAATGGGTGAATTCTCAAAAATGAGTTATCTAATCAAAGATAAATAATGCATGTGTAAAATTATTACGTGGTATATTTGAAATTATTAATAATATTATTTGCAAATACTTCCGGATATTGGTAATTTTGACAAATGCGTTTAAGATTATTGATGTGGAGAAAGTGAAACCGAGCATCAGAAAGTCGATGTATTCGAAATAGCTGGTTTAAAATGATGTTTCTAAACAATTGAATAGAATTACAAGATTGATATGATAGCGGCTTTATGATAGTGAAGTTGTAAGAATCTTTTTTATCATATAGATTGGTGATTACATGATTATTGAGGGTATCTAAATTTAGGTCTAAAAAATTTACAGTTTGACTAACGCTAGGCTCATTAGGAATTAATTCTAGGTTAGATGGGTAAACATCAATATTATTTGGATAGGAATCATCAATGATAATACAAATTAAGTCGTCAACATATCTATATATAATATATGAATTAGAGTTAAAATGACATTCATAATAATATATATATAAGTTAGCGAGTACTACTACTACAGCCACTTTGTAATATACTACTACTACAGCCACCCAGATGTTTGTAAATAAATGTTATCACCTTGGATAATATAATTGTTGTATAACACAAAGTGCAAGAGCATAGGAAAGTTTTTGACATTAAATGCAACATTATTGGAAGATAGATAGTCATGATAAAGAGACACATAATAACTTTATATAAATCTTCAATGACAAGATTATTAAATATATCTTTAAAATCAAAGGTATGGAAACTAAGAATTTGTGGAAGCTTGCTAAGGTAATTTACTAAATCAAAACTATTGTTCAAAATGAAATATCCTGAATTCCTAAATTTAAGAGATTCATTAATTCTATTTAAACAGTTAAGCAAGTACTTACTAACTGTAGTGGTAAAGGTATTATGTCCACAAGTGACTGTTCTAAAACTGAGAGATGATTTATGGAATTTAGAAACCAAAGTAACATCAGGAAATTCAAAAGACTTACAATTAATATTTAATTGTGTATATAATTTTAGCATTTTATTTTGATTTTGATAGACTGATTATTAATGGGTTTAAAAATTTGTTTATTTTTTAAGTAATTCTGTAACAGAGAAACATAATATTTTTTACAAATGATGACATAATTATTAGAAGCTTTATCTACATAAGTTATGACAAACTGTTGTTGTAATTCTTTAATAGCAGATAGGAGTTGTTTATAAGGATACCTAGGCTTCGTTAATTTAATGATATAATAACATTTTTAAGTAGATGTAAGGTGATATACTTCCATAGATGGAATGCTTCAATAGGAATGGAATGTGAACAAGCAAGTTGATATATGAATTTATCAAAATCAAATGATATAGACTGAAGAAGTTGTTTAGGGTGATGGCAGAATGGAATGCGAAATTTAGACCCTTTATTCATAATATCCCTAAGTATATCATCCTGAACTATACTGAGATCCCCAGTAATAATATGTCCATGAGATGAGTTGACATAAGGGGCAAGATTTTTATTGCTGCATACACAGGATGTAAGGTCATCGGAGTTTAATGTCCTGGAAACTTCATTGTAATTGTAAATAGTTCTACCAATTGGTAAATTATATTTGAATGATTTTTGTATTTTGATTTCTATTACGGGTAACAAGTGCTGATGTTTTGCAAATAAATTATTGAAGTTAAGAGAATTAAGAATAGGTTGTTTAAAAGAAATTACACAGTAAGCTATTTTAGAATGTGGATTTGGTGATATATTATATATATATATATATCTATATATATATATATATATATATATATATATATATATATATATATATATATATATATATATATATATATATATAATACTTCAATAATAAAATAGTCTGTACAAAACTAACAATGAATTCAAAGCCCTATAACTAAATATACAAGAGTATACAAGTATATTTTTAATTGCATAATAAATTATATTTATGTATTATACAATTTAATGATTTTCCTCCCAGATTTGAATATGTAAAAAAAATAATTTATTTATGTATCAAAAATGTTATAGAATTATTCATAACTCTATTTATTCTGGTATTAATTTATAAGTAAATGTTAATTATTTCGAAACTTGAATCTGCCCTAATAAAACCCTATCAATTAGAGAATGTATACGGGCTTTATTTATAAAGCTTTAAATTGTGATGAAATAGTTTAAACAATTATAAATGGCAAATCATATATTGTTTCCATACTGAAGGATAGCTTCCACTATCGGGACAAAAGATATTTTAATGAGGTGCACAAATGGAATTCTATTGAAAGTGCGACGAATTAATTTATGCGATGATTTTAACTTATAGGAATTAGTTTTAAAATGTTGCATTTGTTTATATACACAATCAGCGCAAACTGCAAACTAGTAATAACTTTCCTGTTTGTCGCTGTTCGGATGAAATATAAGATGCATATTAATATAGCATCAAAGGACTCATTTGTTCGCACATCCCCTCTCGTAGACCAGACCATGCCATCATTTCTGTCAACTTCCACCAAGCATAAAATTTCTGTAAATCAAGGTCTTAGAAATTTTATTTGTTCGACCTAGATCGTGCGACCTAGACCGTCCTACCTCCTCGAAAGTGTAAGGTAACTAACTGTTTGGACGACCGGGACAATGCCATCCAATTTAGATTGGAATCAACTGAATTGATATCCAAAAGAACTGTAACTTCTTCCTTCACCACAATCATCTCGGAAGGACATTAGGACTTTTAATATCTAATTTGCCCGTACAGTTTGAATAGAATAAGTAATCAAGCGTGGGTCGTCGGAGTGCAATTCCCTAACCACTAGGATGTCCTACCCACGTCATCGTGACGTGAGATGACGTAAACCCAGGGTTGCTAGGATTTCCCAAGTCGAAGAAGGGTTTCCAGATTTGGCGATATTTGGCGACTTCCGAAATGTTTCAGAAACTACACGGAATAACGATTAGTCTAGGAGATCCGGAAATACTTCCAGAAGTTTCCATAGAGGGACTTTAAAAAGTACTCATCACTCCGTTGGAGAGAGTTGACGAATTGACGTTACACCAGCAACATTGGAATTCGATTTTTGTCAATGCTTTTAGAATAATAGCCGCTGTTTTGGGAAATTATTTTCCTCAGTATGTTGAGATGAGAATAATATCGCTCACTTTGTGTAATTAATGGAACATTTCAGTTCTGTTTGATTGTATATTGTTCTTGTTTACTTTGTGCTTGTGAATAAACGTTAGATATTCAGAAACTTGGACTCGTTCTTGTATCTTGCCTATAAATCCACAATTCTAGAAGATACGTCCGTAACAAATTGGTGTCAGAGGCGGCGTTTCTGGAAACTTGACAAACGTATTTGGTAGTAACTAGAAAAGCGATAGAAGAACAATTGCAAGAGATGATGACTTTATATAAAACTGGGCAAGACGGGATGAAAACCAGACAAGAATCTATGGAAGAAAAAATGAAGCCGAGCAAAACGAGATGAAGGAGGCTATGGAAGCCGTACAAGACGAGATGAAAGTCGGAAAAGAAGCTATGAAAGACGAGATGAAATAGATAAATGGAGCCCCGCTGAAGGACGTATAACTTAGTACTATATAATTATAACTTAGGTCACGATGGTGACGAGTTTAAGCAAATAGACAGTGGTAGTCAAGTTGACCTCCAAAGCAAAAATATGTTAAAAAGGAAAGAAAGAAACGATAGAATAGCTTTTAAACATATGTAGGGTGCCAAGAAGATGTAAAATGAAATGTTATTAGAGTCGCGTCTATTGTATTATTGGGAGGCACTAAGAAATAAGTTTTTTTATATATATATTGCAAAAGTTACATATTAGGAAGTTTTTTGTTCATTTGCTATAAATTATTAGTATATCTATTTCTGTTGAATAATATGTTAGTTATGTCATTTATTATCGTAGCTGAAAAATTAATTATTGGGTGGTCCTGAAATTGAATTGTTAACTAATTAATGAATATTCTTATGTGCTGTACGTAACCGATCTAAGGAAACGTTTATTTCTGGTAAATGTTTGTAAGCTCCTGCATGTGAACAGTGATTTACTAGGCATGGATGCCGACCTGGAGACACAAAAATGGATACACACTAGGGCTGCTGTACCTCTTTTTTGAAAGCCATATGTTGGATTATCTGGCATGCTAGTCCATCATCTGTGAGGGACAGTCACTGAGGTTGATTAAGGTCAACTTCAAGTACTGATGGTGTCCGGGGTATAGCACCTCCGCAGAGGTTCAAAGTGAACGATTGTGTATTCGGGCACGCTAAGAAACGTAGTGGTAGACTTGTTAAATTTTTAGAGCAAACCCCCGGGTAACTACTGTGCGGGTATACCTGTGATAAACGGATTTGGTGAACTCAATTTCAGCGCCAGTGGTCAAAGTGTCGATATCACCAACCAAAAAACTCTTTACTCATAAACGTTATAGGGACATCCAGATAGGAGAACTCTTAGGAGAAGAAAGAACTGTGGGGATGCAGAAAGCTGCCTCTTCCTGTAAGTAGTTGGGTATGTATTGTCAGGCCAGTGGTCAGGACAAAAATAAACCGATGGGGTTCGTCGGAACGCTCCTCATGCCCAACTCTGAGGGTCACGGGACTAGAACCTACCTTGGTTTGTGGGGGGATTGAGGAGAACGGTGGAACTAAGATGTTCCATGGATACTTGGTTTGGCGATGTCACTGAGCAAAATGGCTCTTGTCTCCTAAATAATAATATGCTGTTGAAAAATAATAGTTGTAAATATGTTGTTGAAAAATAATAGTTGTAAATATGTTGTTGAATAATAATAGTTGTAAATATGTTGTTGAATAATAATAGTTGTAAATATGTTGTTGAATAATAATAGTTACATGATATCTTGTAAATATCGGTGCTATCGAATATGCTTGTGTGTTATTGTGCAAAATAATAAATTAGTTATTCCATACAACTGCTATCTCTTCTATGCATCACCTGTATCTGGAGTAACGCACCAATGTGAGAGAGAGAGCTTACAGTGACGAAATATTGAATTTGGATTTTTCAAGGATTTTCGCTATCTACTGCTTGATTTTTGAGAAAAAAAACGCATCCTGGAAACAGCGGTGTGTTACATTATTGTGTGATTTGGGCTAATATACTTTGTTCAAACTCTTTATCTTTTCACAAAGTGTATTACAAAGTAAAGTCACTATTATCAGAATGGAATGTTTTACATTGAGAGCACTAAAGCACCTCAAAACATTTTCATGAAATTTTCAGAATATATAACGCATTTTAGCCTCTATGATTTTCATGCAATTTTTTTTTCTATTGCAAAACATTTTTAAGATATTTTGTTGTTGATATTTCAAGCATTTTGTGACAGCTAAGTGCAGCATTGCATAAAAATCATACTTTAAATGTAAATTTAGTTATGTTAACAATGATCAATTGTTCCTAAAGAATAGTTAGATATCAATAATTTTGCTTTGGATGTGAAATTTTCTGAGTAATGTTAGTCGCGAGCTGAAATATTCATTTACTGATCAACAAATAGCTAAAACAATAAGATACCTTGACTGTGAACTCTCGATAAAAATAGTTCTTCATATTATGCTTTTATTTTTTTTACATTGAAACATTATATAGATGTTTCACCAGAAACAAAATAACGCGTCTCAATTATATATATTATATGATATGGACTTGCAATAAATGAGACTTCTTCTGGTGAAAATACAACTTGCACTGTCTGCATTTCATGGGGACCTAATGAAAGTTTTATGATATAGACTGCATTCATTGCAAACAATAGTAATTAGCACAGGTAAGTAGAACTATAAAAACAATAAGATACCACGTAACTCTTTGCATATATTAACGTTTTTATTTGCTTAAAAAAATTCATTTTTTTAAAGATATTCTTACGCCTATTCATTAAATTTGCTTTTAAACTGTTTCCGGTGTTTTTAAAAGTATACGGAGTCTGGCAGGATCATAGCCTATAGTAGTAGAATGCCAATTTTGGGTGAATATTGTATCTCTTTAGGATTCATTAAAGTTATTTCCAATGTAACGCCAGTATTGTGGACACATGGACGCAAATATTGCTAGATATTTGTATAACAATAAAAGGCGCTATTGCTAGATAATAGCATTGCTAGATATTGGTATAACCCCGAATCAGCGACGTCGACTTCCTGGTTTCGAGCCACTTTTAAACACCCAATAATATAATGTGGGTTCTTCGAGCCCCTAATATATTCGTGCGTATTTAGTGGTGAAAATGTACACATATACGCAGACATTTTGTTATCAATTCTTCAAGTTTTCTATTATCCATTCCCTGTTTACTATATATAAAGTTTGTATATAATCCCCCCCTCAGACTGTTTATTGTTTTCGGAATACAATATTTTAACTCAGATATTATTTAAAAATAATTGTTCAGGTAATTTTACCAATGTTAAAAATATCAAAGATAATCTTAAATATTTTAAAAACAATATAGTTGGACATTCGTAGTACCTCTAGATTGTGTATAATAATGTTGTGCCTGCAAAAGCAAAATAAATGAATTAAGTAATTATCTAGAGATAAAAAGATGTTTGTACTTAACTACAATTTGCTTCGTTTTATCATTTCATACGTCTTACTGTGTCAAATGCATGGATCAATCCATATTCGAAAATCCACAAAAATTTTACGGAACGCCTAATAATTTTATAAGACAGCACCTAAGTCCTCAATATTGCCGTTGCATTGGAAATATTTTCTAAAATATGCCACCAAAACTAGCTAAATATTGGGTATATTGGATACATGCCAGAATTGCATATAAATGACCAAAAAATATTAGGACAATATTTGAAATCAATATAGGTCAATATTTGAAATCAATATAGGCCAATATTTGAAAACAATATAGGCCAAATATTGTCAAAATGCCAACAGTTTCATATTAGCCTAATATCAGGTTTATGTTTGCTACCAATATTGACCCCTTATATTGACAAACTACTAGGGAACAAACCAATGCCGCGTGATGCATCACTGTTACATTTTGAAGAAACATGAAGAAATAAGAAGCAAAGTAACATGAGTTAAGCTATGTAACATATTTACGTATTGTAATCAACAAACGGTTAATATCATTAGCTATCACTCGAAATACTACACATTATTTCCAATTGTTAAAACTTTTCAATAGCTTCATTAATCAAATTCATTGCTTTCGAAATCTACTTTGAAATTTAGTTCCGCTGTATATATGTTTAATATACAGCGAATATGTTTACATATGTGTATATATGTTTTCTCATGTAATGTTGTATATATGTTTTCTTATATAATGTTTAATATTTTCCATGCTTGCCAATTTTGAACGAGTCCATTCATAATTTTCTACATGTAATTCCTGTATATCCCGAATTCAATTTTTTTAGTCTATCTCATTTTATATACTATTTTACATTATTAACCTCCTTAATGTTATTGAACCAGAGTTTGCCACTGTTTATGTTTTAAATTATTAGCCTTATAATGATTTATTATTAAATAATATTATATTTATATTAATATTAAATATAATAATAAAAGGCGTTTGTTTGGATTAATTAGAATGAAATACTCAGGCATGAAGATGAATTTAATTATTTTTAATTTTCGAATTTGGGCCGGTGCTGATCTTTTCTATTATAGGCATTATAGCAGAGTTTTGCTCCTATGGTGATGTTAATATTTCACGATTACTTGAATCAATTATTTTTATTATTACTTCTTTCTAATATATATATATATATATATATATAAGTCTTCAAGAATTCTGTTGAGTAATCAGGTTAGGTTTATTCCTATCTTAAGCCTCTATTTTGCTTCATGGTCTATATACTTCGGGATGTTTCATAGATTTCATCGGAAGGAGGAGTGCTTCAGGAAGACAGAGGCACCGGGAGTGTTTCTAGAGTAAAAGCGCTTTAACCGGGAACGGGGGGTCAGTATCCCCCCCGGCCTTTTTTCTGTCGTTCCTGTAAACACTCTCCTTTCTTTTCCCCCATTCCTTTGTGCCTCCCCCCCTTTTTTCTATTTGATGATGTATTTACTATTATATATATATACAAAAATAATGTTTCGGCAGACGATAATTAGCTGAATGTTTCAGAAATGAAGCTAGAATTTTCATGAACGTCTGTAATTGCGGCTTTTATGATAGCTTGCCGAAATTGTCAACAAAGAAGCTGAAAAAATGAGCAAAAGTTGCAAAATGCTTTACAGTGTATTATAATATCAGTTGAGTTAATTCATTATTGCTTATTTCGTTGTTATGAGAGAAAAGGTATAATCTGTGACTCTCTCATCTGTCCTTGCAAATCGTCAATATTGGTCAACTGAGGGATCCTTTAAACTACTAAAAGATTGTTGATTCGGAAATCCAATGATTCAAAGTCACATTTGGAGTGAATTTTTCACCTAGGCTACTTCGAAAGAACGTGAGTAAGATAACTCTTTTGCTGTTTATATCGCCTAACTGAAAATCTAAGCAACCTACTGCTACGATATTCGGTATTGTGATATTTCCCGATCAAGTTCAAAGACATATCAGAGCCAGTTTTTGAAAATTAGGAGTAGTCGTTTTGCTATTTTCTATTGAAATTAAGTTTGAGCTATTGTCACACAAATGGACTCATTAATGATCAAAAATACTATGACAATGTCCCTAGTTTGATACCACTGAAAATATTAAGCAATACATTTAACTAGCTTTAAATCGAATATGTCCGTTAATTCCTTCATCATTGAAAATTGTTTTACAGTGTACTAATCGATAATCCCTTCAATTACTAAAAATAATAACAATCCATCGAAATATGCTGAATTTATGCAACTTCATTAGTTGCAAAAAATTTGTCATGCTATTGTTTTCGTGAAAAAAATTGATTATAACCATCCATCTTTCAGAATCTGTTAAAAATTAAACCTCAATGATGACATACGGATTCAGCAACTGATTTCGGGAGGGCCATTTACTGCGGATGTCAATGCTGGTTCCTTTTACTTTCCCTGCAATACATAGTAATGTATTGGGAAAGTATTGGAATCATACCGAAAATCATAACTCGAGTTTTCGACGGATCTACACGTTTCGAGACCTCTAGAATTCGAAAAAACTATTTCAGTGTGGCGTCTGTGTGTGTGTGTGTGTGTGTGTGTGTGTCTGTCTGTATGTACAATGTATGTATCCATTCTAACTAAAAAACTACTGGACCGAATTCCATAAAATGTAGTAGGTAAGTCACTTGGGTGAGACCCTGGTGCTGATTACTTTTCAGTAGGAGTCGTAAAAGCAGAACTCGCTTTTTTTGCATAATGGCCCGTAAAAATTGCATGTATCCTCTGTGGCATCGAAATCTGCGATGCATATTTCTGTTTAAAATGCTCTTTTTTATGTCATGTAAATGTAGAATGCCTCAGCCGATTTTCTGTGGAAATAGAGCAAATTGTGAAGTGCTCGTGTCCTTGAGCCGGCGCGCCAGTCAGCTGAGAGAGAAAAAGAAAACCGTTGAGTTTTAATTTGGTTTTGTTGATTATTTTCCAATGTTCTGTTTGGTACGTGTGTGATATCTATATGTGTGTGGTGACGTCAGAAAAAAGTAAATGTAGAGGGACGCGCTTGGAAGTAGAGCAGAGCTTACCATGGACGAGAGGGCTGTCGGTCGCATATAGATTTTGTTCCAATTTAAAAATGAAACTACTTTAAATTTTAATTTAACTTTACTAAAATTGCTCTCAGGATGTTTTTCGACCGACAGAGCCCCTCCGAACCGAAATATAGGTTCGTATGTATTTTTCCTTTAATTGGGAGATTGTAAAATTGAATTGCTGGTTGTATGTCTAGAGAATTTTTAAATGTAAAAAGCCAGCTTAAAAGTAATAGATCTGTATCAATCTCCCTTGGCATACTATTGTTTGAAAAGGTCATTGAATTTGAATAATGTCTGTGCTAAAAGATTTTCAAGCTAGATATATTGTGTTGAAACAAATTTAGAAAACCTAACTCATGATTAAAGGAGTTAGAATTGCCATTTTTGGATAAATGTGTTTAAATTACAAATAATGTCTTATCTATGCTTCATAAAGAAAATTAAAGAATGTTCCTTTACTATAATGAAATATATAGAGTCTTTTTTTCAAGTGTTATTTTTCCTTGCCTTTTATTACTTCCAGCCATTGAGTTGTAGTTTCGCTTCTCACCAGGGAGACGGATTCGTTCTGGAGTTAAGTACTTACCACTAGTTGATAATTGTGTTTATTTCAGTTTCTACATTTGAATGTAAAAGCAGAAGAGTCTTATAAATCAAGCAAAACGCTTTTACATCCTCTCTAGCTAAAATACTAATTGACCCAATTTCACAAAATTTGGTAGATAAGTTACTTCTAGGATAATTTGGTCCTGATCAGATTTCGGTATGATTCGAAAAAGAATAACCTGATTTTTTTTGCTAAATGACCAATAAAAATTTGGTGTATCCATTCTAGCTAAAATACTATTTGAACAATTTTTACAAAATTTGGTAGATAAGTTACTTGTGGGATACTCTAGTGTTGATTAGATTTTGGTACGATTCGGAAAAGAAAAACCCGCCTTTTTTATGAAATGGCCCTCCAAATTTTCATGTATCCACCCTAACTGAAATACTAATTGACCAAATATCACAAAATTCTGTAGATAAGTTACTTGTGCGATATTCTGGTGCTGATTAGGTTTTGGTACGATTTGGAAAAGAACAACCTGCCTTTTTTTAGGAAACAGTCAGCAGAAATTTCAAGTACCCACACTAGCTAAAATACTACCTGCCAAATTTAAAAAAATTCGGTAGATAAGTTACTTGTGAGATATTTTGGTGTTGATTAGATTTTGGTACGATTCAGAAAATAACAACCTGTCTTTTTTTAGAAAATGGCCCGTAAAAATCGTCAAAATCTAGAAAAAAAAACAGACTACGTATGCTCAAATGTATCAATTAAATTCTTGTGTTATACGCAATTTTTGACGTGGAAAAGAATATAGCACACTCCATTATGCTTTAGGACTAACCGTTCTCAAGATATTTGTGATTTCTTGC
This sequence comes from Amaurobius ferox, assembly GCA_951213105.1. NCBI lineage: Eukaryota > Metazoa > Arthropoda > Arachnida > Araneae > Amaurobiidae > Amaurobius > Amaurobius ferox. The sequence continues at coordinate 23,421,561 of OX578145.1, read as the reverse complement.
ATTTTTGTTACGCCGATTTCGAAAAAATGTCCAATTACCAAACAAAAACAAAAATTGATTAAAAATGCAAACTTAGTGTTATTTGGTGCAATTAAACTCAATCTAACGAATTATGAAAAAAATAAAGAAAATATGAATTTGAGTCTGCAGGGAAAGTCATATGCTGCCCACATCAGATTTTTTCATTTCAGGTCCACTTTTGTTACTTTTCTTGAAACATATATTTGTTAAAATTGGCTTTACAAATATAGCTTAGATCGTAACTATTACGTATATATTTGGCACCAAATTCTAGTGGTGGTAGAAAGGAGAATTACTATTTTCTACCTCTGGTTCAAAATTGTTCATTTGAATTCAATATGAATTACTTCATTCGCGAATACAATTTGAATTCGATAAGAATCCGAGTTACTTGTCGATATAAATTTAGTATCAAATTATGGAGCGATAGGGGAGGATGGTTCTTAAATAATTCCCACTTCCGGATCTGGAGATGTCACTTACTATTTTTTTACGAAAAGTTGACTGTACGGAATGACTGTACTAAATAAGTATGCAATATAGAATAACAATATCTAACAATATTGTCAAGAATGTACATAGAGTTTGTATCCGTTCCTAAATTTATATTGTTAAGTTTCTTATGCAGATGATAATCACATTCCTTGGATGCTATAGTTTAGGTTGCCGAATATATTTACCGAATGTGCAAAACTGCTCCATAAATGCAGTGGAAGCCTGATTCTATGTTCTGAAAACTACCATTTTACGCGGGTACTGTGGAAATGAACATATTTATTGTAAAATTGACGCTTATAGTTCAATGGTACGGAATATAGTTTTTGAAAATTCATTCTGTTGAGTGAATATGCATCGGTGATATTTTAAAACTCGATTAGGGATTTAGAATATTTTCCATTTCATTTTGTCGTAAATACACGAATGCAAAATATATGAATATAATTCAAATGATGTCTCAAACTTTTTGCCTAGACATTAGGTACTTTAACAGTGTAAATTTTCCAATTTCGTGGATTTTAAAGATAATTTTTCAATTTTTGGAATATTTAATTAATTGGATGTTACAAGTGTGTTACGTAACTTTTTGAAAATAACATACGTAATTTTACTTTTACTCTCGTATTCAAAATGAATTGCTTTTGTTAGACAAATAGAACGTTTTTTTTTCCTCTTTTGCTCCAAACCCTGAATTGCAATCGCTAAAAATGGAGACACACGAACTAGATGATTAAAAAAACATTTGTAACTAAAAATTGTTTATTTGTATTTTTAATCTTTCATATTTATAAATTATTCTTTGTATTTTCCGCATACTTATTTAAGGGGTAATAAAGAAGTTTATTCAGGATTTATCAAGTAAGCTTATTTGGGACGTTCTACGCCTGCTTTATACAATTGGCATGGTTGCGCATAGGAAAAAACAGAGCACAGGAATGATTTTGGTTCAAAACAGGTGATTTGGCAATTCAATGGTGTTATATGTACGAGTATCTCTATAATTTATGTATCTGCCGCTTATTTAAGACATAACTTCGGGTATTTCTTCTTGTTGATAACTAAGCAATTAGTACATATTTCGTTAATGCATATGTATTACATACAAAGTATACAAATGATAATTAGAATAAATGCCTGCTAAATGAATATTTTTTTCTTTTTGTTACATTATAAAATTCGTTTATAAAATGAAGCCCCCCTCACAGAATTACTATCAAATACGTTTCGTTAACTTTATTAATAAATTTAACCATCGGCATATGCTAATTTCACAACATATATTTATTAAATCTCCCACATTCCTTCCTGATAAATAATTACTGCATTCACGAATTTATACTGATTTCATTAATAAGCTGACTTTCACATCTGCATTAATAATACCTAGTAATTAGTGCAATTCTCAAATCTATACTTCCATAGCTTTAAATATGATGAAATAGTTCCGAACAATTAGAAAAGGGCAATTCGCAGTTAATTTGTATTTCAAGACAAACTTCCTCAATTCGGGGGGAGGGAATTTGATGAATGGGGAGTATAACACTAAAATAAACGGTTATACAAGTAATTTATGTAGTGACATCCGAAGACCCAAGAAATATATGTAACGTAACTGATTTACTTACTTGCAATCGCAGAGTTAAAATACAGTTGATTAATAACAAGCTTTCCAATAAATTTTATTAAGAACTGAGAATGAAAATTATATAAAATCTAATTATGAGGCTGTATAATTATAATTTTCGTATTTTTTAGTATATTTTACTGTAGTTTGTGGTTTAAAATATGTTAATGCAACCTGCAGAATAAAATATCAAATCTGAATAAAATATCAAACTTGCATAATAAAATATCAAACCTGCAGAATAAAGTAATTAAGTAACTCTGAAAAATCATGATTAATATTACTTGTATCTGCAAAGTATGTAACTTTGAGGCTTGATTGCTTACAGACATTTTCCGTTTTACATAATAGAAAATATGTATGTGTGTGTCATCTTCAGTATAAAATCAAAGATAAGTAAGCGGCAAAATTCAGTACAGTGTACTTCATGACTCCGGACGATACACCTCAACACGTTTTTAGATTACATTCTAAATTGTGAACATTTAATGCCAAAAATCCAAGTAGTAACTTCAAATTAAGATTGATTTCCAACAAACGATATACTGATAAAATATAATGCAGTCCAAATACTAATGAAATTTATCAAAGCACCCCTCCCCCCTCTAAGAAAGTGCTGTACAACAATTAAGGATGCCTGCTGATTCAAATCGGAATAGAGTAAATACAGAAAGTGGGGAGGGACTTGGATATTCCATTTATTGTTCTACCAATTAAACAAATGTCAGAAATGTAGGTCTCTATTTCTCGGCCAGTCATGATATTTAACTACCAATAAATTATGAATAAAATAATGTTTTTCAATATAATTCCCTACGCAAGAGTGTTTCATAAAAAAGTAAAATATAAATGCATTTTTATCATACACGAAATTAAATCAAATTGAGGGTGTAATGTAGGCAGATGGAAGTGTTTCGACAATTTTAAATAGCATTAATTTTGAATAGTGATAATATATTTTGTCAGTACTAGAAAATGTACCCGCTATTGCTTGGGTCTAAAGCAGGGAATTCATTAAATCCTTGAAAACACGGCAATTGGATAAATGGAATACTGCTTAAAATTACGGGAAAGGCAGTTTACAAAATACATTTCAAATAATCGGATTTTTGAGGATTTATGTAAAAACCTGCCTACTGATCCCTTCGTGGTTTCTCAGTTTGCCATTTTTTATTCCCTTTTCTTCTTTAAAACTCCCAACATGATGTCAATGAACAAAAAAAAAATATTAGCTTCCGTTTACAGCAGAGAATTAAATTTGAAAGATAACGCAGTAAACATTTATTTTAAAGGAGAGTTACGAATAAACAGTTGCACACAGAATATCAATAACTTGTTGGAGCCCAAAATATTTATAAAGATATTTTAAATTTAACGACTTTGCAATATTAAAATTCGAGCCACGGCGTTATCGTTTTCAAATAACAATATAGATGGCGCCCGGAGCGAAAATTTAAATCAAAGAAAAAAACATGTTATAACTTAGGTGAGAAATTTCCGCCAGGGGAATCCCAAGGGTTTTTCCTGGTGGGATTTTATTGGATAATTCCGGTAGGATTTCATTTCCTTATCGATAATATGTGCCATGGGTTGAGATTTATAGGCTCCTTTAAGCTGCACGAAAATTTAAAAGTTAATTTAGATTTTTAGCAATTGGTTTCAGCAGCTTGATATATATGCCACTACAGATAAAAAATTCTGTTGTATTGGGATCAGACCTAATTTTATAATTTTTTATTAACTTTGAAACAAATAAGAATTATAAAAAAAAAACTCGACGAGGCTTTTCCTTACGGGAGTCGAGGAGCCTCTGTATAAAAAATCATGTTTTCGATTTTTTATTAAAGACGATACATACAATCAGTCAGACATATCATTTTATTATTATATGTTGTTACAAATCGACACCGAAATTCTATTCATTTTCTTGTATGCTTAACGTATTGTTCACTTTTCTGTGTGCCACGGTTGTTTAGGGGAGGACATTGGAGAACTCATAATTTATTTCTGATATTTAGATTCATTTTACTATTCAGTTTTTCTTCCATCTTCTTTTCTTATAATTTTTAACGAAAAATTAATATGCAGACCTGTTTATACACAAATCGACCCGATAGACACACGATAACATTTCATCTGAAGATACTGTACTGCATTTCGTAACAAAAAAAAATCTTATGTGGGCAGCACATGACTTTCCTTCTATAACGCAATGAATTCACTACTTTTACAGTAGAAAAAAAGAAGGTTATTCTTATAGTAGATACTTATATTCATTCCAAGAGATCAAATTTTCGTCAATTAGTCGTCATTTTCATTGATTTAGCGTCATTTTTATCCATTTAGCGAGATTTTCGTTAATTTGGCAACATTTAAAAAGTCGCCAAGTTGACGACATTCCGCCAAATTCGTCGCCAAAATCTCGCTCAGCGTTATGGACTGAGAAATAAGTTATTCTCATAGCAGATAAATGACTATTGGCGTTCAAATACAAAAGTATTACTCAAAGTATATTTTCTCATGAAAGGAACTAGCTAGATCCACGACAATGCTATCATCAAATTTCTCCCCATGTTGTTAACTTATGAAAAGTGAACATATTTCATAATAGGTAATATTTCCTTTTTATTCTATATGATCTTTTGATAATTTTTTTTTAAATGTGCAGTATCTCGAGAACGGTCCATGCTAGAGTTCTAAAATTTACGTCAGTCGTTTCCTAATGAGAAATTGCATATGAAATCAATATTTACCTAACTTTATTAAATGTTTTAAATTTTCAATGATTTTATCAAAATCTCACTCGAAAATTTAGGAGGGTTCTGAACATTCGATTGCTTATAAAAACAATAGCCTTTCGGTATTCATGGATTGTTGAAGATCCAGATCGTCCGACTCATCCTTGGACTGGAGCAACTATTTGGATGGCCGCCGTATTCATGGATTGTAATTTTTGTACCAAATTTCGTTCGAATAGCTCCATTCGTTTGTCAGTTATCGTCTCAACAGACTCACACACACACACATACTTTCAGACACACGCACGCACGCACGCACACACACACATACACACACATACTTTCACACACACACACTTACTTTATCGCAAAAACGTCTGATTCGTGTTCAGGGATGATTGAAACGTGCTCTCTCGCCGAAAACTCGAATTCGAATATTCGACTCCATCACTGTACTTTCCTTATACATTATATGTATATAAGGAAAGTAAAAATGGCAACACTGACCTCACATATGTAAATAGCGTAATGACGTAACGCAATGATGCGAACATTTACTAGATTAAACTGGTCGGAGAGATGAAACATATGAGTTTCAGCTTTCAACACCTTACATGTTCCAGAATCTACGGAGTAGCCAATCAAAGATGTAAAACAAAAACACAGAGAGAAAAAGTGAAGAAGAATTGGTGGAAGGTAAAAATGTGGAAGAGATTTAACAATATACACAACATTTAAATGATCACTTAATGGGATAAACTTACTAGTGGATTTTAAAATATTGATCTCTAGTATATAAAACATCGGATTTTAATCATGACTACGGCACTTAAGCTTTACCTGTGCAACATATTCAATGTTTTCAGTGTTTTAAAATCGAAAGATAAATTAAATATTTTTTCACAGAAAATTGCGTATTTTTGATTGTGTAAAGCACATGATACATCGCTTTGACAGTATACTTGAGTAATTTAATATTTGCTGTATCAAACGTTTTTATTTGATGGTTCACATTTTTACCATCCTCCAATATCTTTCCCGCTAATAAATAATAACAAAAACTATTAGTAATTTAAATGTAAAATTGAAATGTTGGAATAAAACAAAGCGATAAATAAAAAAAGAAAATAAACTTCAATTTTATACCTTTTATTATAACGACACATTTGCATAATAATCTACTAATAAAAACAATTTAAGCAAACTATAGTTTCAAGTTTTTTTCGTAAAAATTTAAAGAAATACTTTATTACATATTTTTTTAATGTATTTACTATAAAATGGGGAATCAAAAACAATTGTAATTTCACTTAATATTATATCTTTAAATAATGGCAGAAAATTTAACACATTCAAAACGTATGCGCTCAGAAAAAGGCATTTCATTATACAAATATAAATAAATGTCTTTGTATACACACACATGCTTTCTCTCATCTGTACAATTTTAGTCCACCGTTTTAGATATAATGTTCTCCAAAACACTTTTAATGGATCTTGCCCAGCATCTTAAAATGTCCATTTAGTAAACATTTTTTACGATATGCAAAAGTGTCAAATTTATATTACATATATGCATTAATATCATAACCAGTTGCTGGATAGTATTTGAAAACACAATTATTTTTTTTTAATTTTAATAACAGCATTCCTTGAATTAAAAGTTTCTTCAAAGTAAAAGCCATCGAAAACAAAATTAAATAATCAGCCTTCAATTTGAAGAATGTACCCTTATTCATTGTTAGCACAATGAACGTATCTATATAAATATTTTCACAACATATTTAATATTTTACAGTGCATTTTGGAGAATTTGTCCACACAAAAACCCTTGTTATTTCTTTTTAACAAAATATGCTTTATCTCTTGGTGTTGCAAAGTCGAACAGATATTTCCTTCTTCAAAACCCATTTGATTATAGTCATATACATTTATCACTTTTAACCACATTATTTTGTTAATAATCCATATCCAGTCAAAGATCATATATCTATTCATTTTGAATTAAATTATCTCATGATTGACATACTCGACGTATAAAAATCGTATTTAACAATTTCAGAATAATAAAATTTACAAGTTGTAATATATTACGACCGTTCCTTGTAGTCCACATGTTGCTGCACCGTCCTATCTCGATTAAAATAAACACCAGCAAAAATAATAATGTTTAATATAAGCAGCGAACAGCCAATTCCAATAGTAACAGTCAGAGCTGTTGAATAAGCTCCTTGTTGGAATATCATGGCTAGGGAATCTGTGATGTTCATGGACTTAGGTGTGACGGTAGGCCGTTCTTCTAATATTATTAAAGTGGCATATGCACTTGTATTAATTCCACTGATTCTTGAAGTTGTTGGAGAAGTTGCTGTGCTCGTAGGTGTAGGAGGTCTTGTTATGGTATCTCCAGGACTTTTGCTTCGAACGACACCATCGTAGGTGTGAGGGTTGTCGTGATCCTCCAGCAAATGATGGCTTGATGAAGTCTCTGAAGCTGCCGCTCGATGAAGAGTGGGTATGAGGTTGAGCCAGAAGGAGAGTCTGTGGGCGTGGTAATGGTCCCGTATGCGTGGTTTCACACCTGAAAGAAGATTTAACTTATTAGATTCAAATGTAGTAGAACTTCTCAACTGATAATGGTTATTAGCAATAATTGTAATGATGATATTAATCATATTAACAACAACAATGCTACTACTACTAATAATAATATTTACTACTAATAATAGTAATAGTTACAACTACTATTAATCATAATAATAATAGTAATAATAATTATTATTATTACCAATACTGACAATAATAATAGTAATATTAATAATAATGATAATGCAAATGATTATAATAACAACATGGATTGAGTTGGTAACACTAAATTCATGCACATTCTTTTTCCAAATTACGTGAGGTTCAATGTTTAAATATAATTCTATACTTGTACCTTATTCGATAAAAGAAGTATTATACTTTCGAAAGCATTGTAACTTAAATTATCCATGTAGTTTATAGGGTGCAAAATTAATTCTATTGTACTCCAGTTCACAATTCGGCATACAATATTTGGTTAATATCCACATTTTTGAATTGATAATTTATGTCTAAAAGTTGAACAAATGGTCTTGCAACGTCTATAGTAAAATATTTTTTTTTCTCGAAAAATTCATGGAACTAAAGCTTTAAACTCCAAACTCATTTATGAGCGTAAATTCGAAAAATTTGAAATTTTGGAAAGAATAATAGCTAGTCAGAAACAGAAGAATCGTACTGGTTAGAAACGGAAAAAACAGTTTATAGCGTGAATGTATAATCGGGGTTTCATTGATTGTAATTCATTAATATTTCAATTTCATAATCGTGAAATTTTAAAGTCATGAAGACATATATTCTTCAAAGAACATATTTGACTTTTTTGCAGTACATGGGAATATAAATGGCACAGAAATAGATCTATACCTGAGTTGATTGAATCTATAGTTGATTCTACAATGGATCTATAGTTGATTTTACAGTAAGGCATATTTAAATTATGCAGACATTGATTTGAACAGGACTTTGGTTTTGTAAAATGGTTCTTTATACAAAGTGTGATTAAGGCCGTCATTATCCTAAGTACCAGTGTAGATAATATACACAGAAAGTAATTTATCAAAATTCTAATGCAGCGTAAATATATTCAAATATTGTCTTATTTATATATTCCTTTTTTATCAATATATTCAAATATTGTCTTTCCCTATTATTCTAAATATATTCCCTTTTAATACTAAATATATTTAAATATTGTCTTATTTATATATTCCCTTGTTATAAATGTATTCAAATATTGTCTTGTATATTGTATATAAATTCCCTTTTTATAAATATAAATGTTTCATGAAGTAGAAGAGTATGAAAGAAACAGACAATATGTTAAATCTGTAAAATTTATTTCAGTTTTTGCAGATTAAAAATGTACCCATTGACATTTATATATATATATATATATATATATATATATATATATATATATATATATATATATATATATATTGCAGTATTTATGCAAACTACCTTTATTGCAAAGCCACAAGACGTGCATTGTTCAAGTATAGTATACTGTGGTGACTTTGAACTAAAACGGGTTAAAGTAAGCTAATAGGTTTTGACTTTAGACAGCGCACAAATGTCTAGTAGATAAAGGTTCTGTTATCTAGAGAGATGTCGGATTTCAAGATTTTGTCCACTCTCAAAAAATTAAAACACGCATCACGTCATGTGCTTCTCCCTGATTTACGATATGGATATTCTCTAAGTATCACAAGTTTTAAACTCTGCAGTAATAGCATATCCTCAAGAAATATCTGCGATGTAAAAGTGAGGTAAAAAGGGAATGAGGACGATATTTTCTAGTTCACCTTTTGCCATTGCATACACCACGTCTCATAGCAAACCTAACAAAGTTAAAAAAACAGAATAATATAGATATCAGGGTAACATTTCATGCGATTTACTTAATTATTTTAAAGATGTTCGTTCTGTCATTTTTGAGCTAGATTAGATACATAAATTTCACTGGCGTGCACACAAACATACGTCAGGCTAAAAACGGTGAGTTTGTGTTCAAGATTGCCCGAAACGTGTAGATCTGTCAATAACTCGATATTCAGTTTTCGATCCCGCTTTCCAATGCTTCTTTTTCTATACATTACCAGGTATTGAAGGGGAAGTAAAAACTCAATACTGTTCCCAGTACAGATGAATGGCACAAATGTATGTAAACCTTTAGTTGTGGAACAATGAGCAAGCATATTTATTTTGAACATAGTCTAAAACATTTACTCTTTCATTTAAATATCCACATATGCACAACTCTTTTTTAGATGTAACCGTAATATTTATCCGTTTTGTTATCCACAATACCATGTGGAAATGCTGAGTAACTCGGCTGTGTTACTCACTTCGTTAGAAGTAGCATTTTATGTTACAAAGTAGGTGAGACTCAGCAAAGCGGAAATGAGTTTTAGAGAGTTACAAAAAAAAAATTATTTATCTACATTTTTATATTTTCTGTTCAACAGCTCAAAGTAGTATATTTCTTCTGCAAATACTCTCGATATACACATAATTAATCCTGGTCCACATATTGATGCGACATATGTCGAAAGCCCTGGCCGACCGACTCACCCGAAGACTGGGAGCAGCAATTTGGGCGGGCGGGTTGCTAGATATGTGCAGTAACGTTTTTATCAACCTGTTTTTTTATCAAAACGCTAGAGGCGACAAAAGTATATACTACAGTATTTGTCTAGCAGTTCTTTATTAAAATTAACTTTCATAGTCATCGTAATTCAAATTTCCAGCAGTCGTGTTAGGGTGCGTAAAAGGCAACGACATATGCACAGTAGATCTCTTGTAATCGCCTTTCACAATGCATACACTCTAATACAAACTATTTTAACCACACAATTATATGATTATGTTATATATACAAACCTAAGGATATATATTTTTGATGAGTATCATTGTACTCTGGCCACCACAGTTTTTCAATTTTGCTTTTCTGCTTTTCTGTCAGTGTAGTATCTAAATCATGAGAATGATCATTTGGATCTCTGTAAGAAGAAAAAATGTGAATTGATATTTTTAATGAACTGTAGAAAGCTAAAATGTAGTCTCTTTAAATTCAAGGAAATGAAAATGTAAAATATATTTTACCCATATTTTGCGTAATTTGTCCAAAAGTTTATGACAGCCTCTGACAACTGACTTTCTGCTTTGGAGAAGTTTTTGGGAAAATAAGATAATGAGTTCACTAAAGGAGCTCCAAATATATATGGGAGCTCTTCCCCGTGCACACAACCCATTCTTTGAGAGTATATAGCATCTTCAGTTTGGTGTGTGAAAACGTACTCGTATGTTTTTGGCTTCTTGGGATATTGCACTCTTGAGTGAAAATTCCCTGTACGTACTAGTGGTGCTATGATTAAAGCATCGCTCATAGCATCAGTGGTTGACTCTAAAACGTTTATAGGATGCTGGTCAGGCTTACTCCAGTCTGTATATTCATTAACTACAGTCAAAAATATTTCTTGTAAATGGTATGAAAACAAGTTCCGCACTAGAGTCCTCAGAAGTCTGTCTCTTCGGAGGCCATCTATACCCGCTTTGTCTTCCTGACTGGAATATTGTTCATAATATTCTATTCTTGTCATACCGAACATCATGTCATACTGTCCAAAGTAATCTGAAGGTTTATCCATGATATCTGCTGGTTCTCCTGGTACCACAACTCCGTCAATTGTTGGCCCGAATGCTGAGAGATGGTCTGGCACACTCAAGGGAGCTGAAAGAATTTCCTGAACTGTGCGTTGGCGTAAGCACTCGACAAGAGCTGAGTTGTCATCAGTAGGACATTTGAGATTTTTGGCCAGTTGGCGAGTATATGCTAAAGCATTTCGAGCTATTGCCCAAGGACTTAGTGCAGAACCACTTTGAAGAATTACTCTTTGAAACAGTCCTGTAAGAATAGATGTTTTCAATAATTAACAGTGCATATTAAGTACAAATTGTTAAGGAAAATATTTGAAGCTAAAATTTAATTAAGTGATACAAACATCTATAGAGAAATTACGCAGCGTATTAACATTTTATTCGTTGTTCTGATATAATTGAATATTATAACACTAATTATATTATATCATATTGACGATGTAGTTCAAAATAATTAAAAATGTTTGTAATGTATTATTTGATATACTCAGTATAGTGGAACAGTTAACATACCTCAAACGAGTTATGAGTTCAGAACCAATTCTCATTACAAGGACATTGCGAGCTTTAAAATTTTGTATAATAAATAAATTTACATACCTTATAACTACTTAGGAGACCCAATTTTCTTAAAAAAATTAAATCTTACGTCAAATTATGTCTGAAGTTTTACATTTGCAAATATGTTGTTGTAGAAGCCGTACATTTGGAGTTTATACCCGGTAATGTTTTAAAGGAGAGGGTATATTCAATACGACTGATATGGCTAAGAGTCAATGTATTTGAAAACTATTCAGTAGGCATTGGATACAATTTCCGTCTGTTGCCTATTGTAAATTTTAAATGAAGTAAAGCTTAAATCTCTAGTTGATGCCGTAGCGACAAAGAATATTATTACCTTTATGCATTAAAGTACGAATGTTGAGATAAAAGTAACTCACATTATTTGGATTCTGTTGTTTAGTGATTTCAATATATTAAAATATGTGAGATAATTTTAGCGAATATCAGAAAATTTTGCAAATTTTACTAATTGGTTTATGTTAAATTTTTATTCAATTTTTAAATATTCTAACGCTTGGTCTATTTTGTATTTTATGTAAGCTCTTAAGATCCAGATTTTAATGAAAGGAGAATTAAGATATCATATATGTTCAATTATCTAGTCAGTGATACTCATATTTAATATTTTAAGTTTAAAAAGTTTAAATTTGTTCATTTGCACTTATGCCACATTATAAATAATCATCCAACACGCAAACATATATGTTTAAATTTTATTACGTCTTTATTAATAATCTTACATATTTCATTTAAATGCAGAAAATAATAAAATGATATCAACATTAATGCATTGCTGTTTAGATTTAAAATCAACAAGTACAAAATTGCATACCTTTGGTTAAAGGACTCAGCATAAGTAGATTGACGCAAGCTGCGCCGTGACCGTGACCGAAGACAGTCACGTTCTTTGGATTCCCTCCAAACTCTGCAACATTTTCTTGAATCCAATGCAGAGCAGCAACTTGATCCATAATTCCATAATTGCCGCGTGACGAGGCATCCAGAGCTGGTAAAAACCCTGTATTGTACGACAAGGAAATTTTATATATATGAGGAATCACTGGATATTACACATTAAAATACTGTTATAGACATGTAAAATGCTTTCACTGGAATCCATGAGCCACCAGAACTCCTTTACAGGCAGCTATTCCTATTATGTGATTGAAGGATAGCCACATTTTGATTTTCGGGGCATGTTTGCTATATTTGTTGATTTATACATTTATATTTGTTGAACAATACATAAAATGTTGTAAATGTAGCCCATAACTGTTTAGACATAATATGAAGAATTTCTGACGATTTTAGTGCAAAACCAAGTAATCAAAATTATATTCACTTATTTTCACGTTCGTAATGCATTGTTATTGACACTAAATGAACACCACGTTCAGGGTTTATAAAGTTTCTTTGAAACTGTAACGAATGCAATTTTTCTTTGTTAGTAATATAAATTACTTGCTATTTAAGAAAATATACAACAATTGAACATGCAATTCCGTTACTATTGGCGCTAAGTTACTTTATTAGTTACATACTAAAAAATCTGATGTGGGTAACACATGACTTTCCTTATATAATGCAATGAATTTACTACTTTTACAGGTGAAAAAAATGTTATTCTTATAGTAGATACTTATATTCTCTCCAATATATTGAATTTTCTTCAATTAGTCGTCATTTTCATTGATTTAGAGTCATTTTTATCCATTCGGCGAGATTTCTGTTAATTTGGTAACAATTAAAAATGGCGCCAAGTTGGCGACATTCCTCCAAATTCGTCGCCAAAATCACGCCCAGCGTTACGGATGGAGAAATAAGTTATTCATACAGTAGATAAATGACTATTGGCGTTCAAATACAAAAGTATTACACAGCCCGACCGTCCAAACAGTTACCTTACACCTTTCTGGTAGGTCGGACGGTCTGGGTTTCAACAGATATCACTTCAAAAATGTTTGATTCGTGATTAGGGATGCTTGAAACGTGCTCTATCGTCGAAAACTCGATTTCGAATTTTCTACCCCGTCACAATACTTTCCTCATACATTATGTATATAAGGAAAGTAATGAAGTGCGAATGTGACGCAAGTTGATGCAACTTCTTGCAAATAATTGTAAATACAGTTTACTTACTTTTTAAAGCATATTTATAGTTACCGGTCTTATATAATAAAATATGTCTATCTGGATTTCTGTGAATCTGTCTATTTGGCTGTCTGTGTCGCCTCTTCGGGAAAATTGGAAATATGGTATAGAGGTAATTCAGATCCCCGAATATGACGGCTCGGAGATATTTTTTAAAATTCGATTTGGTTAAAAAATCGTGAACATTTTAAACCGAAAACGTGTCAAAATTATCGACTGTAGAATCGGCTTTATTTCGAGCAAACGATGTTCGTTTGCACAAGATACAAAACCAGATGTTTTGATTAAACGGTAGACATTTTGTGTTAAGGAAAAGAGAAAAGCTGTTTCCAAACAAAATGTATTTCATGTATGGCTTTTCTACCTTTGCTTGTTTGTAACTAACTAAAATTATTTAAATATTTTGTTCATTTTTAACACTTTGTTGTAAAGTTGAAAAGTGTTTATGACTTTGTTCATTCTGTCTGTCTGTCTGTTTGTCTGTCTGTCCGTTAACACGATAACTGCCAGAAAAATGACTTAATCAAAATAAAAATTTTAGTATGTTGTTCAGACGGTCAGTAGGACCTATGGGAATATAAATGAATAATACCACCCAATTAGTTTTGGATTGAACCCGGATTGAAAAAATGAAATACATTGAGCCCTATGGGACTTAATTTTTCAAACATTTTTTAAGCGGATTTAAATTTCACAAATTGCTTCGAAAATTTTAGGTAATATTCAAATTGTTCCATAAAATATATAAAAAAAAAATTCAGCGAAATATATTCAGTAGTTTTTTAAATAAAAATTAAAATATTAATAACACCTCTTATATGAAGTAATCACGTGGCCATGATATTAAAAGATCACGTGCCCCACTTCAAAATTATATATGGCATCCATCTTGTCTCAAAATCGTGATTTTTAAAGTTCTTTTTAATTCATATTGAGTGTTGTATCCGTCCTAAAACCACTTTATTTCTGCTTAAATTCTGTGCATCTACATACTGAAACAAATCAATTTCAGTATATTTGAGTTTAAATGCTCATCCAAATTTGATTATTTCTACAACGAAGCCTATTTTTCACTTATGTAAAATATAAACAGCAAAATATGTAGAATGAGTTGTATTAGAATTGCTGTATTTCTTTAACATACAATTATTTAGCCCATGGAGTCTGCATAGCTGATATGAATGAAATATTCATTGATTTTAGAAAGAGAAGGACGATAATTTTCGATGACGTTTTACGCATAGAGTTTTACTTATTTGTAGCTCCATGGTCTTAATTTTTAAATAATATAAATTATTATAGTATTGTGATGAATGACATGAATGGGAAATTATTTATGAATGAAATGCTGATTTTATAGAGAGAGTCAGGCGTGTCATTTTTTCTATGACGTCATTTGAGTGAATTTCAGATGTTTTCGATGAAGCTTTCAAATATAATAAATTATCGTAGTATTATGATAATTCTAAAATTATTACCGAGGAATGTATCACATTTTAGAGATGTTTAAACCAGGCAATTTATAATTCAATGCCGTCATTTGAATGAAGGTAATTTTTTTCGATGAAGGTTTAAGTTTTCAAATATAATAAATTAATGTAGTATTGTTATAAGTTTTAAAATGTTACCGACGAATGTATTGCATTTTAGACATGTTTAAATAAAATTGCATTGAAGTTGGAAAGTGTTTCGTAATCAATGCTTTAAACATGATGGATCTTTCTTGTTATATTTGATATTACATGATCATTATGAATATGGGGTTAGAAAATGTAAAAATCCTGATGGAAACTCGCAGTAATAGTATTTATTTATTTTATAAATTTACTGTTGTATCATCTGTGGTTTGATATATTTTAGTCCCCAGTACACGATTAACATGCAATTTTCACTGGCATACACGCGCTTATTAACAAAGTTATATAAGTTAATTTAGTACTTAAACTTGAGCCATTTTGGCATTATACCACATTCTCCCAAATCTTTGCCTCGTGCTAGTCACCCAATTTTGACCGAACCCAATAGAATTGTCAACCACAGGGATTACACCTACCTGCCCCTCTCATCTCGGTGGAACTTACACACCTGCAGATTTATCGGCCCCACACTACGCGTAGATACGGCGATTGGTTAGTGTGGCGTTAAGGATTGAACATCGGTTTTCTTTGTGATACTCTATATATGAACTTGTGGGATATATTTATACAATTGCGTTTTAATTATAGCAGTTTAATTGAGCGTTTTTGATATCTAATGCCATGTTTTGCCAAGCAGATTATTTTTAAGCATTTATTCCGTCAGCATTATATCGGTGGCGTTTAGATTTATACGTTAAGATAAAGTATTAGGTTCGATTTATGTGTGGGTGGGGGGGGGAAGAGGAGCTTTGACTATATCCTTGCTAGACGAAGGAATACTAAATAGTTCGTCCCTGATCCGAAATGCAAAATGTAGCGATATTTCACTCAAAATACATTTAAAAATATCCTTCTCTATTCTGAAAAATCCGTGTATCCATATACGCAAAGAAATGGAATAAAAATTGACAATTGATTGAAGATTTAAGCAAACATAGCAACGGGTACACTTGTTGATAAATAATAAATTATCAAAATAAAAAAAATAAACAGCGTAATATTTTCTAACTCAAATCCATGTCAGGATTATAAAAATGGCTTTTCGAAAAAACATTTCTTTTTTATATAAATCTCCATCATTTTATTTTTTTTTAAATTTCCTAAGATGGATAAAAATCTTTATTCCTCGAAGCAGGCACGTCAAAAAAGCCTGGAAAAAATGGCGGTCTAAAAATCAAATAACAGGGATAATTTTCTTTTCCTGCAGCCTCCTTATATTTTATTCATTCAGATTTGCAGAATTGAATTGGCTTGATGTAATAGAAACTTAAACGAAAGTCAGAATTTCTCTTTTTTTTAATGTATAAGTGAGAAATATTTTTCAGAAGAAAAAAAAATTACATCTAATAAAAACATATGCCTGCCAAGTGAGATATATTTCAATTATGTTTTATTTATGAATACGTTGAGTCTGAATATGTTTAAATATTTTGTTCGGAATATTTTCTTTGTATTTGATATTGGGAGTTTTATTATCTTTCTGAGAAAGGTATTGCAGTTATTGTGTCTATGTATAATGTTTCGTATTAAGCTAGAGTAAAAATATTTGAACGTCATATTGAATGAAATATGTTCAAAAATTTTCTTATATTATAAAAGATTATATTTAGTCTATTAGTCTGTGCGTGCATGCCGTCTATAGCGGAAATTTGAACTTCGGACGACCATGAAATTCGATACTGAGTTAGCTGAACTTCTGGTACATCAGATCTCGTCATTTGTGTTTCCTTCTTGATTCGGATTAGAGTTTTATGTATTTTATGTTTCAGTAAGAGTTTAAGCGATTTTAGGAACGATAGTAATTTAAAATCAACAAGAATTTGATAAAATGTTATTTATAAAATATTCTCTTAAAATATTATTGGTACTTACAGAAGAGTACGCAAAAAAAAAAAAAATTCCTTTTTAATTTTTTACAAACTCACTTTGTGGAGATTTAGGATAACGTTACCAGGTTTAACTGTGAGATGTCCAATTAGCTGCGATTGGAAAAAAAATTACATATGTCCTTTCGGACTTTGGACTATAACTAAATAAAAATAAAATTTAGACTTGAAATATCAGAATGAGTGCCAATATGAAATCCTCGCCAAAAAGTTATTTCAATTTCCATTTTCTACATTGGTCATTTAAGCACTATTGGAATTTGCGACCAGAAGTAAAACCATCTGCTTTAAAATCTGTAATTATCTTTTATATTTATTGCAAATAAACATTATTTTAATGCCTCAAGATTACTCCAAATGCTAAAAAATGGGGGGGGGAGTGTATAAATGTGAGCGTGGCCATATAAACTATAAATGTCCGTGCGCAATGTCCGAAAATTCACACCTCAATCCAGTAGATATTTGCTAAATACTAAATACTTTTTTGTTCCATAATTTCACCTTATTTTTAGGATTTTCAATGTGTTAAGTTTCCTATAGGAACCGGGGTCACCATATCTCTTAACTTTGGCTACTATGTAAACGTAAAGCAGATGGCCCTATTTGCAATTGCTAAATGGGGCATATACACTGCCCTTCAAAAGTTGAGCGCTCAACAATGAATCATGCATGATCCATAACATTAGACTCCGGTCAACTCCAAATTTTCCAGGAAAATATTTTGGTTAGTTGGTCATACATGGTCTAATGCGACAAAACCGGTACAGTCGGGCATATAAAATTCCGGACACCGCTTGTTATTCTGGCTGGTCGGGCATGTACAATGCATCCTTAGACTCAGAATAATGTCTTCTATTCATATAAATAAAATAACATCTAATTTACATAAGGATGGCTCTTTATATTAAACCTTGTACCAACTCGAGATTTTTAAAGGGCATTTTGATAACAGATTCTGATTCTACGAGTAAAAGATACGACACCTTGGAATTTCTAACCCCCAAAATTAAATTCATGCAGCAGGTTTCTTTTATATTTTCCGAAATTTTTAGCTTATCAAACTAATTCTTATTTCATATTATGATTCTAAAACTCCCAAACAACAAATCTAATCGTCTTCATCTTTAAACAAAATGTTAATATTAATTATTAATTATGCAATTCATATTTGATAAAAGTATGAATATACACTTAGGTAAATTTTAATGATAATCGATTCAGCATTGTCGAAAATATTAGTGCGCAAAAGAAGTTTATTCATTTCAGTACTTATTTTATTCTTTTAGTTTTTTCCTTTCCAGCTTCTTATAACTAATTTATAATTTTCAACTTATAATTCTTATAAGCTACAATTAAACATTCCAGCTTATAAGTATTATAATTTACATTATAATTTTCATTAGAATTACAAGTTGCAGATTATAACATTTTAATTTCCAGCTCATATGAATGTTTTTCATTGAACAATTTATACCTCAGAATTGTTTGAGTGATCAGGTACCAACTATGCTAACCATGACAATTATCATTAATAAAACAGCTTTGAAGTTTCGATTCGTTGAATAGAAACAGACACAAGCAAAAAATGTGAAGCTTTTAAAAATGTTATCACTACAGTAACTAGAATGAGTAATACGGATCCACTTTTGTTATAGCTCATCGGCATGAAATAGATCAGACATATTGAATCTGTTATGTGACATAATTTTTAAAACTACATACAAAGTACATACTGATATAGCAATTAAACAATCGGTGGATAAAAAAATTAAAAAACAATAGCAAAATTAAAAGAGTACCAAATATTCCGAGTCTGAAGTTCATGGTAATGACGATAACGTTGCCAACACTGGCCATGACACTTCCATCAAAGGGATTGCCAGAATTCCAGTCGTAAGATTCTCCATGAATAAACACCATGACAGATAGTTTCGATTTACTATTTCTGGGAACTGTAAGAGAAGAACATCGTTGTTAAATAAAAGCCATTTATTATATTGCAAAATATAGTTCATATTTCAAAAATATACTAAAATGTTTAAGAGATATATTTAATCCGTTCCAGCCCTTTACCACGTTCCATACAATTCAATAAAAGAACGCATAAACTGCAACTGTGAGATATATAAAGGTTTGAGATTAAAAAATATAGCAATATAGTATTTTAAATTATTTTTTCCAAATATTAGTATTAAAACAATTATATTTTTAGTATAAAGTATAAATACATTCCGAGAATACAAATTAATTGTAGTCTTGCCAACATTATCTCATAAATGTTATATATGTATATATATATATGTATGTATGTGTGTGTATATATATATATATATATATATATATATACATATAATGTAAAATTTAATTTATTATAAGCAAGTGTACAAACGACGAATTTATTTTATACATGGATTTCACGGATGTCATAATTAGTATAAACAAGTAATAAAAGTACTTTTTCGATTTCAAAAATATGTTTTCTCGATAGTTGAATTGTATCTGACTCGCGTCAAGAAGATAAACAGTCATCAACATTGTCATGTATCTCTCTGCCATGTATTTGCTCTTTACTTCCTGAGACAAAACGTATGATTTGTCATTATCAATCATACTTTATTGTGATTTATGACACTGCAGTTTGAAAAGAAAAGAAGACAGTTTTGTTTTTATGAATTCATTTTTTCTGCTTGTCTTATAAACGAACTTCATATAATGAAGTACCTTGCGATGTTTATAATTGTTAAAAAGGAAGAGAATGTGTTTTTAAAGAAACAACTATAAAAACATGATTTTTTTTTTTTTGCAGTGAATGGGAAAAAGAAGGAAATTACAAAAATTGAGGTAAACTTTCTCGTCATGAAATAGTATTTTTATTGAGTATATGTTATTATTTATCATTATTGTGATGTATTATTTCAGTGGTGTGTTTCTGGAAATGAAAACTATGTAAAGAGCAATTGTGACATTATTATTTAGAAAATAAGACGAACTATTCATAGTCCTAGTAGCATTTAATATTGGTTCTGTATTAAGCGAATAGTGCATATATTGACATTATATTGGAAATATTTTCGAGGTAATCCCAATATTGGACAAAAATTGGATTAATTTAGCTTCCAATAGTGGTTAAATATTTTCATTGCAATATTACGCCATTATTAGTGTTACATTGAAAACATTTCCAATGAAACGCCACTATTGGCGTAATATAGTCCAATATTTTAAGCCAATGTTGGACCAATTCCGTCAAAATGCCCACCTTTTGCTTTCCTTATATACAATAATGTATAAGGAAAGTATTCTGACGGGGTCGAAAATTCGAATTCGAGTTTTCGATGGGAGAGCACGTTTCAAGGCGCGTTTCGACATCATGAATCCAACATTTTTGAAGTGATGTCTGTGTGTGTGTGTGTGTGTGGAGACGATAAATGACGAACGAATGGACCGATTCGAACGAAATTTGGTACAAAAATTACGATTCCTAAACACTGGAAACCTATTGTTTTTATACGCAATCGGATGTTTAGAACCCCCCCCCCCTAAATGTTCGAGTGAAATTTTGAAAAAATCGTCAAAAAATAAAAGCCTCTATTAAATTTACGCAAATAGATATATTTTATGTAATTTTTCATTAGAAAACGATTGACATAAATTTTAGAACGCTAAAATGAACCGTTCTCGAGATATTGCACATTTTTCAAAAAATTATCAAAAAGTCATATAAAAAAAAAACAAGAAAGATCAATCATGCTTAAAGAATTGATTATGAAACACTTTCCAACTTCAATGCAATTTTATTTAAACATGTCTAAAATGCAATACATTCCTCGGTAATATTTTAAAACTTATCACAATACTACATTAATTTATTATATTTGAAACCTTAAACCTTCATAAAAAAAAATGAACTTCATTCAAATGACGGCATTAAAATATAAATTGCCTGGTTTAAACATCTCTAAAATGTGATACATTCCTCGGTAATAATTTTAGAATTATCATAATACTACGATAATTTATTATATTTGAAAACTTCATCGAAAACAACTGAAATCCATTCAAATGACGTCATAGAAGAAATAACACGCCTGGCTCTCTCTATAAAAGCAACATTTCATTCATAAATAATTCCCCCATTCATGTCATTCATCACAATACTATAATAATTTATATTATTTAAAAATTAAGACCATGGAGCTACAAGTAAGTAAAACTCTATGCGTAAAACTTCATCGAAAATTATCGTCCTTCTCTTTCTAAAATCAATGAATATTTCATTCATATCAGCCATGCAGACTCCATGGACTAAATGATTTTGTGTTAAAGAATTGCAGCGATTCTAATACAACTCATTCTACATATTTTGCTGTTTACATTTTACATAGGTGAAAAATAGGCTTAATAGTAGAGATAATCAAATTTGTATGAGCATTTAAACTGAAATATATTGTCATTGCGTTGTTAAAGTATGTAGATGCACAGAATTTAGGCCAAAATAAAGTAGTTTTAGGATGGATACAACACTCAATATGAATTAGAAAGAACTTTAAAAATCACGATTTTGAGACAAGATGGATGCCATATATCATTTTGAAGTGGGTCATGTGATCGTTTCATATCATGGACACGTGATCGCTTCATATAAGAGGTGTTATTATTATTTTAATTTTTATTTAAAAAACTACTGAATATATTTCGCTGAATTTTTTTTATATATTTTATGGAACAACTTGAATATTGCCTAAAATTTTCGAAGCAATTTGTGAATTTTAAATCCGCTTAAAAAATGCTTGAAAAATTAGGTCCCATAGGGCTCAATGTATTCAATTTTTTCAACCCGGGTTCAATCCAAAACTAATTGGGTGATATTATTCATTTATATTCCCATAGGTCCTATAGACCGTCAGAACAACATACTAAAATTTCATTATGATTAAGTCATTTTTACGGCAGTTATCTGTGCTAACGGACAGACAGACAGACAGACAGACAGACAGACAGACAGACAGACAGACAGACAGACAGACAGACAGACAGACAGACAGACAGACAGACAGACAGACAGACAGACAGACAGACAGACAGACAGACAGACAGACAGACAGACAGACAGACAGACAGACTGAATGAATGAATGAACAAAGTCATAAACACTTTTCAACTTTGTTGTAAAGTGTTAAAAAGAATATTTTCTATTGAGAAACATGTTCCCTTTTCATATGTAATACTATGCGATAAATTTGGTAACATCATTCTCTTAGGTATAGCTTGTTCCATTCATGAAAAGAGATATTTTGAGTAATACTTTTGTATTTTAACGCCAATAGTCATTGATCTGTTGTAAGAATAACTTATTTCTCCGTCCATAACGCTTGACGAGATTTTGGCGACGAATTTGATAGAATGTCGCCAACTGGTCGCGCCTTTTTTAAATGTTGCTAAATTAACGAAAAATTTGCCAAATGGATAAAAATGACTGTAAATCAATGAAAATGACAACTCATTGGCGAAAATACAATATCTTGAAAAGAATATAAATATCTACTATAAAAATAATCTATTTTTTTACTGTAAAAGTAGTATATTCATTGCATTATATAAGGAAAGTCATGTGCTGCCCACATCATATATTTTATATTGGTCCAATATTTCTAATATTGACTACCAATACTGGGTCAATATTGGATTGCTACTACGGAAGGTACTTGCTACTACCGAAGGTACTTGACATTTTACTTTCCATACAGTAAGTTCTCTATTCCGTGGGATGGCGTAATCTGGAGAGCATTGACTGTAAATATATTGTGATTAGAGATTTGAATATTATGGAACCTACATGAAACCTATTATATTTCAGCGAAATAGAATTATGGTTTTTAAGAAGACATTAATTTAATTATCACATCAGCTTTCGTCATTGGGGTTGATATCACTATATCCGCATTATAAACAAGAAACACACTAATTTAATTATGTATGCAATATGTGTTACTCCAAATGTTTCTAAGTTCAAGTTCCATTCTCGACAGTCAATCATTGATTTTAAATTTCAGGTTCAAATATCTGTATTTTTATT